>JAEQBA010000979.1:0-19043 GCA_019434445.1 Phalangium opilio | reverse complement strand
ATGACTTGATGACAGGTACTCTAAAATGAGTTGTGTAAACTGCTGGAATCTTGATAGTACTGATCAGTCAAAGAAAAATTGTGCGAATCAGGTTTTGATATAAGAACAACATTCCCAATATGTTTGTTGAAGCAGTTAACCACATTTGGTGATACAACAAAGTTGGTGATGTCCAAGTTATTCAGGTCAAATTTCTTGTCTGAAATACGGATATCGAGGTCATCAACCAATTTGAGTAACATATCCTCACAACCGACGCTATCAAAGACCTCAGTGTGAACCAAGTACCCGTCATCAGCATTCTCGCGTCTTAGAAACTTATCACTTATTCTAACTAAGTACTGGGCACTAAATGCCGCGATTTGAGCCAACCATCCACCGAGACCATGTCCAGTGAAAAATAATTGGAAACGCGCTGGTAATTTCCCTTTGAATTCCTCAAGTTCTTTGATGACCTCGTACGCGAAAGTGACCGCTGAATGGACTTGCTTGTGGTATCTTTCGTATATAGCTTGTAAGTGAGTTTTGTACGGTTCCTTATTGGTGTTTTCAGAACCGCGATGCGCGATGACCACTTGAATTTTCATAATGTTTATAAACGCAATTCCAAAGTAACCGTTTTCACTATTAGATGCTGTTGTTAACATTTTCCAACTTTTTGGCAAAATATCTTTACTTTCGTTTTGATGCGAGTTTTCAAGGCATTTAGCAGCAAATTGCAATAATTCGTAAGTTGATGGTCGGATAAGGGCATCTAGTTGCAATAACTCAAATCTAGTCTTACTTGCAATTAGTTGGAAACATTTATTTTTTTCTATTCTGTTTTTGATATTTGGTTTGCTGAGAGACAAATGAAAGTCGTACTCCAAATTGTTTGAATACGGAGCGGTTGCAGTTTCTTCGTCTTCGGACTCGTCAGTAGAAGTTGACTCTTCGGATGATGTCTCACTCCCTTCAGCTGAAGTGTGCAATTGTATTAACATTGTGCAAATGCTTTGCTTAAATCATACTTCATTGAAGCAATGGTTTAGGAACTACTCCTAGAAAGAATAGAAAGGATCTACTCGACATCTACAACCAAAAACAGAAAAATTATAGTTGCCAACAGATGATGAAATTAAAATCCAACAGTATGTCACGATTTAGTCATTAAGTTTATTTCAATAATATTCATAGAGTGATGCTTGTATTCGCTACTATCTCTCTACCATTACTTCAAGTAAACCTGCCATTAACCATACCTCTAGCTGATGACTTGTCTTTTTCCGGTTCACTTTTGGATTCCAATTCTTCAATGGCGTTCAGATTCTCCATATCGCTCAATCTATCTTCCTTAGGTTTGGAACACATTTTAAGTTCGATTTTGGTGATTTGTTCCCGCTCAGCCAAATTAAGAACTGCGTAATGACAATAAGACGTTAAATTTAAAAAATATTTAAACCCTAAATGCGCTCGGAAAGTAAATTAATTTAATAACTTACCTTGCAAGCAGACACCTTGTTGCTAAAATATCAGATAATCCTCATTTCGATCCTTCTTCATTCTAAGAAGAGTTTGTTTTTAAAATCTCATAAGATAGAAGGGAGTCTTGTCTTTGGTTTTTACCTCTCCGTGTAAGCTATGTCCGATGCCAGTCTTCCTCTTTCACACTGGCCCTTTTTGAACCGAACTCGACCTCATGGTACCTTAGAAAAAAATCTGGATAACACTTCAACGAAATCTTCTCTAAAAAATGCTTATCGCACCTTTTGATATTGATACCCATAGAGTCTCTTTATCCTGTTTTCTAATATTATTGCAATGATAAATATAGTCGCAAGGGGAAACAAGACTGATCTACTCCTCATTTAAAGGGATAGTATACTGGTATAAATCAATCATTTATTTTCAAAAGAAATGTGTTTGAAACAAAATATGAAAGAAAGCCTATGTGCTATGTTTTGAATAATTATCTATTGTAATTTCACTAATATTTCTTGATGCGGCACTCTTCATGGAGCAAACGACTCGACCTTTAGATTTATTCCACCAACAGTGTTCATTTAATATTACATAAATAAAGGTAACAAACTTTTCAACTTCTCATTTAAGTATTTAAAACTATCCAAACTCTGAGTTGAAATTAACATTTACTATAGATAGTATAGAGGATTCATACCATTTACACCAAAAAGCCAGGTTACGTAAAGGACTAAAGCATTAGGGTTTTTGACCTCCAGGTGTAAATGGTATGAATCCTCCATGTGTGTAAACTATCAATGCCCAAAATAACTACTTTACGTGCTTTTTGTATCGCACTAAGGGTAAAATGCGTTATAGAAAACAGTAATATTTCATAATTTCGTGAAATTAAAAATAAAATAATTCTTAAATAATAATGAATTTTTAATTTACCTTAGTTTCTGAACGCTGCTGTAACGTTAAGCCCTGAAGTATTTAAAATTATCCGGTGTAGCTGATTCAAAACAACAAACGACATTTGATGATAAGATTAAAAGTCCTTCGTTATTGGTTCGTTCTGTGACTCCTTACTATGATGTCATACAGGGTGATCTAGCTAATCGAGACCAACACTTTCTATGTTTTAAGTTAGTACGATAATCAAATAATCAGGTGGTTTCGTCGAGGGCTGTAACTTTGACCGCACGTCCTTGGGTAACGACCCCTAGACATTGTCTTGTTTCTAGGCGTCTAGATATGACGAAGACAATAAAGACTCGGTTTTCAAGAAATTAAAATAATTTCAGTTTTAAAACAACATTGCGTGTATTTTCAAAAATAAAATTAATCGGCTATGTTAAGTTCAACATTGCGATCTACTTTTAAACCCGTGCTATACACACAATGTTATATGTAATTAACCACCGGTGTCAAATAGCAAAACCACCTTGTTCCAAAGATAAGGTTAAAAGTGCGTAGACGTATAAAATTATTTCCTCTTTAGAGTGAAGCTAGAATTATTTAACAAGTTGGGAAAACCAAAATATTACCTCTCCGAGTAAAGACGACTACTTACAAACTAATTTACCCAGATATGGAAATGTTTCTTAAGTTAAAATTTATGAAATATTAAAGCAGTATACAAAGCATAGCAAATATACTGTAAATCAGACGACATTTTACATCCAATAATGATATACTTGTACACATTAAAATCATCCGATGGAAAAAAAAACGGGAAATGAAGAGATAAAACTTTGGAGGGATACTACCTTTACGTGTTTGTAAAGGCCCAATTTTCTACTCCTCAACTGTATGCCCTCTATGTTCAAAGCCATATTCACAACAGGGTTGCCATATAAACACTATCCTCTCGTTTCACCTCAACGATTTTCTTAGTTTGTCAACATGACTGTTAACGTTACATAACACCAAAGCTTATTTGTGGCTACACACACTGAAAGTAAATGCGTACCATAAAAAGCATGAAAACACGAAGCTATTATCCGATTACGATCAGACCTTTCACTGGTCTGGGCTGCGTTCAGCAGAGCTCACCAAAAAAGACAGCGGATTTTGGAAATGTTTACCGGTGAGCTCTGTCGTCATAGCTTTTCTCCGGGTCATCGGCGTTTTATAAATGACGCTAGCGCAATAAAGCGTGCAAGGTACCAAGGCTTAACAAAAATTGTATGATAACATATTTATAGAGATAGATAACAACTTTTATAATTAAAATTAGAAACTAACATTTCTCTTAAAATTCTCGCGTGATCAACTGGTTTCACGCCAATTAAATAGCTATAGTCCCATAGAGCTATTTGTATTAATTCATCCATGGTTTTTTCGCCAAGCTGAGAACTACACGTTTTACGTCACGTTATCCAAAAGCCGACTATTTTCTTTGAAGACCGCGCTAGCTCAGCGCTAAGCACCGTGACGTCAAAATTCAAAAACAAAATCCCGTTATGTAGGACACTGCTTACAGCGCTGGGCTCTGCTGAACGCGGCCCAGATTTCCACCATGATTATAAAATCTAAGCCTAATTATTTAATAGTGTATTTAACTTTCGGCTCACTCTGAACCGTTAATGTCTCTGCATTACAGAAACGAAAACCAAACCCAAGCGTTTACTTTTTGGTTCACTAGGCCTATTGACAAATAAAAGTACATTTGACGAACACAGTAGCATTGCGCTTGTATTCACTTTAGGAAGGATTATGCTATAAACAGATGTAGTATAGCTTAAGTAATATATAAAAATCCATTTTAAATAATAATATTAAAAAAACTCTTTGGAATATCAAAATGAAATAGAGCTTTAAAGCTACAAAAGTACTAAATGCATCATAATTACGAAAAATATTTCCACATATTCATTTTATATTATGGAAAACGGGAATATTAAGGTTCTGAAGGATTTCTATACACATCAAAACAAAACGAACTTCTAACGCAGCGCACTAGTGTAACAACGGACGGACACATATAGACAAACACATAGACTGCTGTTTTACCCTTTCCGTATTAATTTGGAGTTTAGAGACATGATTATCTTAAATATTAAAATAAATATAATTAATATTAAATATTTTCTTCGATAGTTGTTCGCCTTATTGAGCGTTACATCGTTTTGAAAAAGAATAATTAAACATTCTTGAGAGACTTGACTAATATTGGCGTTTGAAATGAAGCATACGCCGGTTGCTTCGCCTTACTCAAATAGGTAGTATATAAAGGTGTCGAACCGCAGCTATGGATAAGAACAGCGCAATTGCGTGAACCTTTGGTGGAAGCCCCTCCATTGGAAGGCCAGACGTTTCTCGTAACCCTGGCCGATCGCCGCGTATGTCTTAACCTTAACGATGATGATGGAGTAGAAGCCAGGTGTACAGACTGGTGTCCATGTGGGATGGACAAAAACAAAGACCAGAAGATGGTGGTGTTAGAAGCCAGGTGTACAGACTGGTGTCCATGTGGGATGGACAAAAACAAAGACCAGAAGATGGTGGTGTTAGAAATCAGATGTACAGACTGGTGTCCATGTGGGATGGACAAAGAGCAGATGACGGTGGTGATTAGAAGCCAGTGTGTACAGACTGGTGTCCATGTGAGATGGACAAAGACTACAAGAGGGTGGTGATTAGAGGCCAGTGTGTACAGACTGGTGTCCATGTGGGATGGACAAAGACCAGAGGCTGGTGATGTTAACAGGCAATGGAGTAATAGCCTGTAAGTGTAATACAATTTTCGAAATTTCCGGAAATTGAGAACACGTGTGCTCCGATTTGCAAACTGCGAACGCGGTCACGTGGGTGTAAGAACAGACAGACACACACACACCCACACAGACATGTCGAAATTAGAACCTCTCCGTGACATGCGTCACTCGGAGAGGTAAAAACTTCAATCACCTACACATAAAATACATGAAAATAATCTTGAAATTTGAACCTAAAATATTTAGTAATGCTCCATAACCCTTTTAAAGTTAAAAACTCATTACGCAGAAGCGCGATTCAGAGTGGTGTTCATGGATCTTGTAAAATAACAAAATGATATTTGAATGAATCAGGGTTTATTGCGTTTCAGAATCCATCAAAATCTAATTGTAATGACAGTTTAAAAGCTAACAAGTTGGGAAAACCAAAATATTACCTCTCCGAGTCGGGGAAAAAGACTAGTATACGACTCAATATAGAAATCCTAATCGCTAATCCTAGGTTTCAAATCATTAGTTACAAAGAATATATAAGTTCTATGTTAAATTTTATTCCCTGATGCATACCACTAGCTTTGCCTTATATAACGTTTAATTCAGAATAAAATCTGTAAGACACGATTTCCATTAGAACATACCTTAACGAGAAGATCTTGATTCCTTTCTAAGGAAAAACTGAACTTTCCTTATCACTTTTTCAAAGTTATAGAACTGAAAGGGTTTCTTTTACCTTAGCGTTTATCTCGGTAATTTTAAAGTTCACTTTCAAATCATAAATCTTTATTTAATCTCTAGTCTCCCTAATTAAAACAACATGATATGTCCTAAACGTATCTCTAATTTTCATTACTACCAATTTATGCAAAACTACTAATGGCTAATTCGAACCAAAAAAACCCACTCGTACGTCTAAAACAAGGTTCTGGGAAAACACACTTATGTTTAGTAAGTCGACAGAATTAATTATAATAAAATATTTATTGACTGTGCTCATCAAGTGTCCAATATAAACTGACTACAAAGTAGGTAGCTCCTTTATGAGGAAACCTCGTTATTCGCTATAGGTGACGCGCACTAGTGGAATATATCAGGGTATACTAGTGGCGATACTAACAATATATGGTAATGTTATTAAGAGTATATAGCAAGAGTATATATCAAGTGTATTACGAAAGTATATAACATCTTTCATTCTTTAAAAAATTCAAGTATTACGAAAACGTTTTGGATTGAAAATATTAGTTCTTGTTCGGGTTGACCTTGGTTGTTGTGTACTTGCTGTAAATGTGTAAATGGTGCTCGTGTGCTGGGTATGGCGGATACAGAAATTGTCTTGGGAAATGGGGAAGTTCCCGGAGAAATTCGAGTAGCGCTGTTCGGGTGTTGTCCAGCGTTCTAGCAGTCGTCGTTCAGCGTCTGAGCAGTCGTCGTTCAGCGTCTGAGCAGTCGTCGTTCAGCGTCTGAGCAGTCGTCGTTCAGCGTCTGAGCAGTTGTCGTTCAGCGTCTGAGCAGTCGTCGTGCCAGAAGGACTTAAAGTCCTAATGTTTGATATTGATGTTGTACAGACTGTTAAAAAAGTCTTTGCGCGTTGCAGTTTTCGCACATATTTTACTATATTTCAAAAACTATTGAAGCTAGCGCTCTGGAATAAAGTGCGTTATAAAAGTTTTGCATTTCTCTTTCATATTTTACCCGTTCCACAGTTGTCCTTTGCTTACTTATACCGGAAACCGGAAATGTCAAAATTATCAACTTTGAAAATATTGGATTCTCGAGGATATAAATGCGATTTTCGGATTCCTTGGGGTCGATTCATATTGGAAAAGTTTTCACCAAATTCAATTCGGATGAATAGGTCACGAGTAATCAGCCTTTATTCAAAATCTGGCAACTTCGATTTAAATGGCGATAATTCATAATCGAGTATCGAATCTTTGTCGTAATAATGCTTGTTAGATGTTATGGCACTTTATGCATATATATATGATTGGTCTTGTGGCGCGATGCTTTGAAACAATTCAGATGCTCGTTAAAGGGATGGTGAAGTGGAAAATTAAGTAATTTTTTATTGATTCTTCTATATGACCAATCTGCATAGTGAATTATCCAGGAAATAACACCGAACGATTTTTATACGTCAATTAGTTTGAAATTTCATGGATAGTTTTAAATAAGGATCTCCGACCAATCGCGTAGAGCCCTGTCCTTTTAAAAACAATTTTCTCGTGGCACGTTCCGTGTTGAATCAATTTATCGCGAGATTTGAAAAAATTTGCGTGATGTGACAATTGTGGCGCGAGACATGGAGCGTGCCACGAAAATTTTGTTAACAAAAAGGCACGGCGTTACGCGATTGGTGGTAGGTCCTTATTTAAAATTATTCTTAAAATCTTAGCCTGATTTGAATATTAAAATCAATGGGAGGTATTTCCTAAATTTTTCATTATGCAGACTGGTCTTATAAGAACCGATAAAAAATCACTTTAATTTCCACTTCACCTCCCTTTAAGAGAAAACTCGCGTCTTTTGAAGAGGATAAGCGGTTTGAAAATATTGTTATTTGGGCCATGATATCATAATATTTAGCCTAGTGAAAATCTCATTCATGATGGCATATGCGCTTCACGAGATCCCTTCAAATAGACATATTCGACTATTCCATTTTAGAAACAACTTCAGAGGAGATGGCTTCTATGCTAGGAAGGTTGGCTACGCGATTGAGCTTCGCTAAACGGAGCCTGGGGGTTGCCTATAGCCTCCAGCGTATAGAGCAAATGTCAGGCCATTGAAAGATTTTATTTTAGAGGTAGGAATAGGGAACAGAGTAATCTAGCCGCGCGTCAAAGTCCCGGACCCCCTTCCTCGGGACGGTGGGATATGAAAGAAGAGGCGGGTCATAACGACAGAGGAAAAAAGGAATTACGTATTTTTCGCCGTCCCAGTCAGTAACGTCATAAAAACCTAGTTTAAGTGAGCCAATCAGAAATTTTAAACTTTTAATTACGTGTTGGAGGGAGGAGCTGTATACTGGGCTATGAGTCGGACTGAATTAAACACTAACCGTTCTCTATTCCAACCTCTAAAATTAAATATATCTCTGGTGAGGCTTAATAATAAAGCCGACCGCAACCAAAGCATGGGAAAGGCGTATTTCAAAACTGACGTTCAAAGCTACCGATGGAAAAGCCAAAAAATTAAATGAAAAAAACTTAAAGCCGGTAACAATGATGACAACTGAAAATAACAGCTTACAGCTAAAACGAGCCCGAACGGTAAAAACTTGAAGTTAGTCTCTGCGCTGCTGGTCTGCTACTCCTTTTGTATATTTTCTATTTCAAAAACACTATTTTTGGGCATCGAGGGGTAGTGAAAAAAAAACATCAATGCAGTTACTTGCTCGATCATTTATATAAATATATTACTTCGGGCGTGATAAATGCAGTTAGGGAGTAATGGGGATATTAGGGAATTTTGTGTTTTAAGACTTTTATTATGAGGGAAAGATGACATGCCTTTTTTTGAAGAATTTTTCGAAAACTTTAATTATCTTTATTAATAATTAGTTTAAAGCTGACAAATATTAATAAAATTTGGGGGAAAATTTTCAAATAACAATACTTCCTACGAGTTTCAAATTACAAGACTTCCTTCGAGTTTTAAATTAAAGATAGTTCGTTTGCTTTATTGAACTATTTATTACAAACAAGACTGTCACTTTCAGTTTCAATTGTTGCTTAATATTTTTTTACTTAACCTCCCTAGCCCTTAAACACTTCTTTTATTTAATGAGAGACATAAACGCTAAATAGGGTTAAAGTCGGGCGAAAGAGCGGCCCCGTGAAAAGCGTCACTTCCTTCGTTCGCCCGAAATCTTGCAACGAGTCGAGACGCATGGGCTGGCCAATTGTCTTTCAGAGCCTGAAACCATACACTAAAACTATTTTTTATGTTAGATAAGAATAAGTGTTAGCTTATTAATTACATTTATACCGGTCACGATTAGGGCTGGTTAACCTTACGCTGAAAAGAATACCAGCGAACCGGGCGGATCTGTTGAATATTACAAATTACAATGCTTTACCTCCTAATTTCATTAGACTTTATGTCTGTCTTTAAGAATAAGACTAAGAATGTTTTTAAATTGAGGGTGAAGTGAAAAAATGTGTTTTTATCGATTCTTCTACTAATTATGAGACTATTCTGCATAGTGAAACATCCAGGAAATATCTCAGAATGATTTTAAAATTCAAATTCGGTTTAGATTTTATGGATAATTTAAAGTAATAACCTCCGACCGATCGCGTAACGCCCTGCCTTCCTGTTGACAAAATTTTCGTGGAACGCTCCATTCCCAATGGAATTTATCGCGAGATTTAATAAAAGTTTCTCACGATGTGACAATCGTGGTGCGTGATATAGAGCTGCAACGGAAATTTTGTTAACAGGAAGGCAGGGCGTTAAGCGATTGGTCAGACTTGCTTATTTCAAATTATCTATAAAATCTGAGCCTAATTCGAATTTTAAAATCATTCGGAGACTTTATTTCCTGGAAGTTTCACTATGCAAAATGGACTTATAATTAGAAGAAGAATCGATTAAAAATCACTTTATTTTCCTCTTCATCCTCCCTTTAAAGGCTAGGGGAGGTCCAATAAAAAATCAAGCAACAATTAAAACAGAAAGTGACTGCCTTGTTTGTAAAAAATAGTTCAATAAAGCACACGAACATTCTTCAATTTGAATCTCGAAGGAAGTCTTGTTATTTTAAAATTTTCGTCCAAATAATTTTATAGATATTTTTCAACTAGATATTAAAAGTTATTCGAAATATCTTTAAACAGGCTTGTTTTCTTTCCTTCACAAAAAAGTTTTTAAAACACAAAATGCCCTAATATCCCAATACCTCCCTAAGTTTTTTTTTATTAGGAGAGAAAGGCCAAGAGGGAAATATTCCGCGGGCCCGCCCAATACACAGTGTTCATTTTATATAAATATATACAGTGTTATTATGTACATAAAGTAGTTATTATTAGTTTGTCTTTGCTTGTTTTTTTTTTTTGTTTTTTTTTGGGTCAGGTTCCAAAGTATTCCCGCAAGAGCAGCCTCTTGGGGGGTGGTATCCTCTGGAGGACGTCCTGGTATTGAAGGGTCGTTTTGAGGACTCGGTTGAGGAGCAATGTGAAGAGTGAGATAATTTCCTCAAAGGCAGGCGGGGACGGTTTTGCAAGAACCAAGACGGTTTCGTAGAGCATGCTGAGAATGTCGTCGGGTGATTGTTGAGGCGGTTGGGGACCGGCGGGGGCCCACGGCGCTGGAGGAGGAGTGGTGCGAGTATGAGGAGCGGCGATGTCTGGCGGTAGAGGGGGGAAGTCGCTGAGTGTCGGTTGCGGGGCGGGTGTCTGATGGGATTGTCGGTGGGCTTTGATAGCATCCGGTCTGGAGAGATTGTGTCGGTCTTGGAGGCGTAGGATGGAGAGTTCGGTCTGTCGGTGAGGGCACTTGGCGGCTGTGGCAATGTGATCAAGGGCGCCGCAGTTAGCGCACTGCTTCGAGCCCTGACAATCCTGAGCCTCCGCGTGGCTGACACCACACGTGACACAGCGGAAAGGGCTCTTGCAGTACTTGGTAGGATGGCCGAATCGGCGACAGTTTTTGCATTGGAGTGGTTGGCGTTCATACGGGGATACTTTGTAGCGGCGGTAGTACATGCGGAGTTCTGAAGGAGCTGCGGCTTGTCCGAAGTTGAGCAAATAGGTGTTGGTGGTCCCTAAACGGGACACTTGAGTGCAGGGAATGTGTTGTCGTGTCAATGCGTCGCTAATAAGGGCTTCATCGAGCGTATCCGGAACCCGATAAATGACCCCCTTATTACCAGGTTCATGGGTCGGTCCCGGGTAGGAAATAGAAAATTCGACACCGTCGATCGGACCCCAGCTGAGGAGGTTATCATGTTGCCTTTGCGTTAAGGGCACCACCAGCAGAGCGCCACCTTTCAGGATCCGAAGGTCTTTCACCTCGCCGATGGTTTTGTCGAATTGCTGACATATGTAAATAAAGTCGACGTCATGGAAGGTACGTACATTGCTGTCTTGTGTAGCCGTGTCAATCGGCCCTTCTCGGGTAACGGCGGGTTGGAATATCAACGGTTTGACCTGAATAGAGGAGGCCGAAGTTTCCAAGTCGTCGGTGCTGTGTCCGTTGTCCGTGTCAGAGTGGGAGGCATCGTCGGTTTTGGGCGAGGCCGAGGCTTCGCGCTGTTGTTTTTTCCGTTTTCGAGGCATAAAGGGGGAAAGGGGAGGAGGGAAGAAAAGGAGCTAAAGTAACGTGGTCGAAAACACCAGTTAAGCGGAGCGCAAGAGAGGCGACCGAACGTCTCGTTGTCTAAACGTCGAATCCTACCTCCCTAAGTTAGTGTTTTTGCCATAGAAAATAAACAAAAGGAGTAGCAGACCAGCAGCGCAGAGACCAATTTCAAGTTTTTAACGTTCGGGCTCGTTTTAGCTGTTAGCTCTTATTTTCAGTTGTGATCATTGTTACCGGCTTTAATTTTTTTGTCATTTAATTTTTTGGCTTTTCCATCGGTAGCTTTGAACGTCAGTTTTGAAATACACCTTTCCCATGCTTTGGTTGCGGTCGGCTTTATTATTAAGCCTCACCAGAGATATATTTAATTTTAGAAGTAGGAATAGAGAACGGTTAGTGTTTAATTCAGTCCGACTCATAGCCCAGTATACAGCTCCTCCCTCCAACACGTAATTAAAAAGTTTAAAATTTCTGATTGGCTCACTTAAACTAGGTTTTTATGACGTTACTGACGAGGGGGAAACCACTTGTGAAATCAGGTCTACAAAATTTTTGAAATCACAATTGAAGTCCATAAATTGTTTTTGAAGTCTCTATAAATCGCAAAGTTTAGTTGAAATCTCGGAAGTCTTAGGAAGTCCCTAGAGAATCCCTTGAAGTCATGCGAAGTCCCTTGGAAATCGCTTGAAGTCATTCGAAGTCTCTCGGAAGTCTCTTGAAGTCATACGAAATCCCTTTGAAATCTCTTGAAGTCTCTCTGAAGTCATACGAAGTCCCTTTGAAATCTCTTGAAGTCTCTTGGAAATCTCTTGAAGTCTCTTGGAAATCTCTTGAAGTCTCTTGGAAATCTCTTGAAGTCTCTTGGAAATCTCTTGAAGTCTCTTGGAAATCTCTTGAAGTCTCTTGGAAATCTCTTGAAGTCTCTCGGAAATCTCTTGAAGTCTCTTAGAAGTCATACGAAGTCCGTTGGAAATCTCTTGAAGTCAAATGAAGTGCTAGAAAAATCCCTTGAAGTCTATTGAAATTCCGTCTTTCATAAGTAGAAATTTCCTTTTCTACAAATTTTATTTTCAATACTCTTGATCAGGGCCGGAAATAAGCATAGGACACTGGAATTTTAAAATGTGCCATAATTTTGTTAAAAACTAAGGGGGTCACTGGACAGTTTGACCAATAAAATTTTGGAAGTTTTGATAGTTTGACTATGGAGATGTGATACTATTTTTCCACACTACAGTGGACAATGTCCTATAAATTTTCCAGTCAAACAGGGGGGGCCCTGGTCTTGATCCCTCAATTTTCGGCCGTTTTCGGAGGTGCAATGCTACCAGACTCTTGTGCCAGACACACTTCCCCAGAATTTTTTCCTTTTTGGACTTATTGTCGGCTGCTAATCATTCCGTTTTCAAAGAATATTCGTAAAAAGTATATATTTTTGTTTGTGGCGAAGTTTAATTGGCTTAATTTAAACTACTATTTAACTAAATTGGGAACCTTCAAAATACAGCATACAAGCAGACAATTTAAAAATTGTGTCTTCTAGTTCTCTGAACTATGAATTCGAGTATGAATCAGACGATAATCAGTTTCAAAAACCTGAGGGGTCAAACGTTTTGGAAAAAGTGTACGGGATTTCGAAATCCAATTTGATTTCTTCGGATTTCGTTTGATTTCGTCGGATTTCAATTGATTTCGTCGGATTTTGTTTGATTTCAAAGTTCGATAAAATGCAACGGATTTTGCAATTTTTCCCGCGATTTCCTCGGATTTTTTCCATGATTTCGGCAGATTTTGGGATATTTCAATTGATTTCGTTGGATTTTGTGATTTCTTTTGAGCTTGGATTTCGTGAATTTTCTAATGGATTTCGCGATTTCGTTACTGATTTTGTCGTTTCTTTACTGATTTTGTGATTTCTCTACTGATTTTGTGATTTCTTTACTGTTTTGTTATTTCGTTATTGATTTCGGATTTTTTGTGAGATTTCTTAAGTTGGATTTCGCGGGTAGCGTACGGGATTTCATGAATGACCGACCCCTTGCAAAAACTACTGCCCAAGCGCTCACTGGCGTGATTGAGTTAGCTATGCCACGACAAAAACTTCTTTCCGTAAATAGCGGCCGATCACCATAGATATAGTAAAACTATAAAGGGTCTAGATCCACTTCTCTGGCTTAGGCTTAACGAAAAAAACGCGGAAGGGGCAACGAGCAGACAGCCGCTATTTTCTGGGGGTAGCCGTATAAAACGCCATCTATCGGAGACAAATTCAAGTGGTGAGAAGTAAATCGCGCGGGAAATGGGCTACCCCCAGAAAATAGCGGCTGTCTGCTCGTTGCCCCTTCCGCGTCGACCTCCCATTGAATTGTGTATCTATCTACCCTTTTAACATATCTATGCCGATCACGTGATCATAGTTTACCGCGTGAAACGTCGCAGAATTCTTGAGACATAAGCGAAGATCAAATGGATCAGTATACTATCCGGTCTTGTATCTGCGCCAAATAATTCTGCATAGATATATTGCTTTCGGTTGCGCTGCACCTTAGTACTTAATAGCGAAGTACATAGATATTTTTAATTATTACAATTTAATGAAGTCTTGAGAAAAAAATAGAAATCGGCTTTAGTCTATAAATTCTATTGAAGTCACTTGAAGTCTTTAAATTATGTTGAAGTCACTAGAAGTCTTTACAAATTCTATTGAAGTCACTTGAAGTCTATAAAATGTAATGAAGTCACTTGAAGTCTATAAATTATATTGAAGTCACTTGAAGTCTTTATAAATTGTATTGAAGTCACTTGAAGTCTTTATAAATTGTATTGAAGTCACTTGAAGTCTTTATAAATTATATTGAAGTCACTTGAAGTCTTTATAAATTTTATTGAAGTCATCTGAAATCAAATACAGTTAGTGAAGTCTTTGAAGTCAAATGAAGTCTATGATAGTTCAATTGAAGTCATTTGAAATCTGAAATCAGGTGTACAAAATTTTCTTAGTGGTTTCCCCCTCGGTTACTGACTGGGACGGCGAAAAATACGTAATTCCTTTTTTCCTCTGTCGTTATGACCCGCCTCTTCTTTCATATCCCACCGTACCGAGGAAGGGGGTCCGGGACTTTGACGCGCGCCTAGATTACTCTGTTCCCTATTCCTACCTCTAAAATAAAATCTTTCAATGGCCTGACATTTGCTCTATACGCTGGAGGCTATAGGCAACCCCCAGGCTCCGTTTAGCGAAGCTCAATCGCGTAGCCAACCTTCCTAGCATAGAAGCCATCTCCTCTGAAGTTGTTTCTAAAATGGAATAGTCGAATATGTCTATTTGAAGGGATCTCGTGAAGCGCATATGCCATCATGAATGAGATTTTCACTAGGCCAAATATTATGATATCATGGCCCAAATAACAATATTTTCAAACCGCTTATCCTCTTCAAAAGACGCGAGTTTTCTCTTAAAGGGAGGTGAAGTGGAAATTAAAGTGATTTTTTTATCGGTTCTTATAAGACCAGTCTGCATAATGAAAAATTTAGGAAATACCTCCCATTGATTTTAATATTCAAATTAGGCTAAGATTTTAAGAATAATTTTAAATAAGGACCTACCACCAATCGCGTAACGCCGTGCCTTTTTGTTAACAAAATTCTCGTGGCACGCTCCATGTCTCGCGCCACAATTGTCACATCACGCAATTTTTTTCAAATCTCGCGATAAATTGATTCAACGCGGAACGTGCCACGAGAAAATTGTTTATAAAAGGACAGGGCTCTACGCGATTGGTCGGAGATCCTTATTTAAAACTATCCATGAAATTTCAAACTAATTGACGTATAAAAATCGTTCGGTGTTATTTCCTGGATAATTCACTATGCAGATTGGTCATATAGAAGAATCAATAAAAAATTACTTAATTTTCCACTTCACCATCCCTTTAACGAGCATCTGAATTGTTTCAAAGTATCGCGCCACAAGACCAATCATATATATATGCATAAAGTGCCATAACATCTAACAAGCATTATTACGACAAAGATTCGATACTCGATTATGAATTATCGCTATTTAAATCGAAGTTGCCAGATTTTGAATAAAGGCTGATTACTCGTGACCTATTCATCCGAATTGAATTTGGTGAAAACTTTCAAATATGAATCGACCCCAAGGAATCCGAAAATCGCATTTATATCCTCGAGAATCCAATATTTTCAAAGTTGATAATTTTGACATTTCCGGTTTCCGGTATAAGTATGCAAAGGACAACTGTGGAACGGGTAAAATATGAAAGAGAAATGCAAAACTTTAATAACGCACTTTATTCCAGAGCGCTAGCTTCAATAGTTTTTGAAATATAGTAAAATATGTGCGAAAAACGCAACGCGCAAAGACTTCTTTAACAGTCTGTACTTGTGGGTGCTTGTAGGTACTTGTGGGTGCTTGTAGGTACTTGTGGGTGCTTGTAGGTACTTGTGGGTGCTTGTAGGTACTTGTGGGTGCTTGTAGGTACTTGTGGGTGCTTGTAGGTACTTGTGGGTGCTTGTGGGTACTTGTGGTTGTTGTGGGTGCTTGTGGGTACTTGTGGGTGCTTGTAGGTACTTGTGGGTACTTGTGGGTGCTTGTAGGTACTTGTTGGTGCTTGTAGGTACTTGTGGGTGCTTATAGGTACTTATGGGTACTTTTAGGTACTTATGGGTACTTTTAGGTACTTATGGGTACTTGTGGGTAATTGTGGGTACTTGTGGGTGCTTGTGGATTCTTGTAGGTGCTTGTGGATACTTGTAGGTACTTGTGGGTACTTGTGGGTACTTGTAGGTACTTGTGGGTACTTGTAGGTACTTGTGGGTACTTGTGGGTACTTGTAGGTACTTGTGGGTGCTTGTGGGTGCTTGTAGGTGCTTTTAGGTGCTTGTGGGTACTTGTGGTTACTTGTGGTTACTTGTAGGTACTTGTGGTTACTTGTAGGTGCTTGTGGGTAGTTATAGGTACTTGTGGGTGCTTGTGGGTACTTGTTGGTACTTGTGGGTACTTGTAGGTACTTGTGGGTACTTGTGAGTACTTGTGGGTACTTGTAGGTACTTGTAGGTACTTGCGGGTACTTGTAGGTACTTGTGGGTACTTGTAGGTACTTTTGGGTACTTGTAGGTACTTGTAGGTACTTTTGGGTACTTGTAGGTACTTGTGGGTACTTGTAGATACTTTTGGGTACTTGTGGGTACTTGTGGTTACTTGTGCGTGCTTGTGGGTACTTGTAGGTACTTGTGGGTGCTTGTAGGTACTTGTAGGTACTTGTGGGTGCTTGTAGGTACTTGTGGGTGCTTGTAGGTACTTTTGGGTACTTGTGGGTGCTTGTAGGTACTTGTGGGTGCTTGTAGATACTTGTGGGTACTTGCCCCGGGTGTTTGTTCCGGGTACTTGTGGGTGCTTGTGGGTACTTGTGGGTGCTTGTAGGTACTTGTGGGTGCTTGTAGGTACTTGTGGGTGCTTGTAGGTACTTGTGGGTACTTTTAGGTACTTATGGGTACTTTTAGGTACTTGTGGGTGCTTATAGGTACTTATGGGTACTTTTAGGTACTTATGGGTACTTGTGGTAATTGTGGGTACTTGTGGGTGCTTGTGGTTCTTGTAGGTGCTTGTGGGTACTTGTAGGTACTTGTGGGTACTTGTAGGTACTTGTGGGTACTTGTAGGTACTTGTGGGTACTTGTGGGTACTTGTAGGTACTTGTGGGTGCTTGTGGGTGCTTGTAGGTAGCTTTAGGTGCTTGTGGGTACTTGTGGTTACTTGTGGTTACTTGTAGGTACTTGTGGTTACTTGTGGGTGCTTGTGGTACTTGTAGGTACTTGTGGGTACTTGTAGGTACTTGTGGGTACTTGTGGGTACTTGTGGGTACTTGTAGGTACTTGTAGGTACTTTTGGGTACTTGTAGGTACTTTTGGGTACTTGTAGGTACTTGTGGGTACTTGTAGATACTTTTGGGTACTTGTGGGTACTTGTGGTTACTTGTGCGTGCTTGTGGGTACTTGTAGGTACTTGTGGGTGCTTGTAGGTACTTGTAGGTACTTGTGGGTGCTTGTAGGTACTTGTGGGTACTTGTGGGTGCTTGTAGGTACTTTTGGGTACTTGTGGGTGCTTGTAGATACTTGTGGGTACTTGCCCCGGGTGTTTGTTCCGGGTACTTGTGGGTGCTTGTGGGTACTTTTCGGTGCTTGTAGGTACTTGTGGGTGCTTGAAGGTACTTGTGGGTTCTTGTGGGTACTTGTGGGTGCTTGTGGGTTCTTGTGGGTACTTGTGGGTACTTGTGGGTGCTTGTAGGTACTTGTGGGTACTTGTAGGTACTTGTGGGTATTTGTAGGTGCTTGTGGTTACTTGAGGGTGCTTGAAGGTACTTGTAGGTACTTGAGGGTGCTTGAAGGTACTTGTAGGTACTTGTGGGTGCTTTGTGGTTACTTGTGGGTGCTTGTGGGTACTTGTGGGTGTTTGTAGGTACTTGTGGGTGTTTGTAGGTACTTGTGGGTGTTTGTAGGTACTTGTGGGTGCTTGTAGGTACTTGTGGGTGCTTGTAGGTACTTGTGGGTGCTTGTAGGTACTTGTGGGTATTTGTAGGTGCTTGTGGTTACTTGAGGGTGCTTGAAGGTACTTGTAGGTACTTGAGGGTGCTTGAAGGTACTTGTAGGTACTTGTGGGTGCTTTGTGGTTACTTGTGGGTGCTTGTGGGTACTTGCCCCGGGTACTTGTGGGTGCTTGAAGGTACTTGTGGGTACTTGTAGGTACTTGTGGGTGTTTGTAGGTACTTGTGGGTGCTTGTAGGTACTTGTGGGTGCTTGTAGGTACTTGTGGGTGCTTGTAGGTACTTGTGGGTGCTTGTAGGTACTTATGGGTACTTTTAGGTACTTATGGGTACTTGTGGGTAATTGTGGGTACTTGTGGGTGCTTGTGGATTCTTGTAGGTGCTTGTGGATACTTGTAGGTACTTGTGGGTACTTGTAGGTACTTGTGGGTACTTGTAGGTACTTGTGGGTACTTGTGGGTACTTGTAGGTACTTGTGGGTGCTTGTGGGTGCTTGTAGGTGCTTTTAGGTGCTTGTGGGTACTTGTGGGTACTTGTAGGGCTTGTGGGTACTTATAGGTACTTGTGGGTGGCTTGTGGGTACTTGGTGGTACTTGTGGGTACTTGTAGGTACTTGTGGGTACTTGTGAGTACTTGTGGGTACTGTAGTACTTGTAGTACTTGCGGGTACTTGTAGGTACTTGTGGTTCTTGTAGGCGCTGTGGGTAGTTATAGGCTTGTGGGTGCTTGTGGGTAACTTGTTGGTACTTGTGGGGACTTGTGGTACTTGTGGGTACTTGTGAGTACTTGTGGGTACTGTAGGTACTGCGGGTACTTGTGGTACTTGTGGTTACTTGTAGGTACTTGTGGGTACTTGTAGGTACTTTTGGGGCTGTAGATACTTTTGGGTACTTGTGGTTACTTGTGCGTGCTTGTGGGGACTTGTAGGTACTTGTGGTGCTTGTAGTACTAATAGGTACTTTGTGGGTGCTTGTAGGTACTTGTGGGTGCTTGTAGGTACTTTGGGTACTTGT
>JAEQBA010000978.1:198425-398099 GCA_019434445.1 Phalangium opilio | reverse complement strand
CCATAATAGGCTCAAAGCGGGGGATGCTAGCTAGCTCTAGTACCACGAATTATTACATTTGGATGGCCAGCGTAATGAACTTACTACTTTCTACTAACCCTTTATGGAACAGCCAGGTCGGCTCCCAGCTGAATTTCGAAAACACGGTGGTGTATCAGAAGTATATAATACTTCTATTATCCCCTTTTGGTATTATAGGTAATTTTCACGTAAATATAGGATTCTAGGATTTTTTTCCACGAATTATAGGAACATCCCGGTTTTGGTTGAGTTACTGTCAAAATTTATTAGCTTAATTAACAGGGTTCATACACTTTTGGAAAACAAATTTCCCTGAGATTTCCAGGTTTTTCCTGTATATGGAGTATCCAATGGAGCAAATGTTAACGAAGGAAGATAAGGGACAAATTGGACTATAACATACTCAAAGGGTATCTCTAGTAGAACCAGAGTTATGAGCCTCCAAAGTATAGTGTAATACAACTCCTATGGAGGGGTTGTTTGTTTACATATTGCTAAATTACTTGGCAACTGTTTGACGCAAATTTCCCTGAATTTTACTTAAAATTCGAAATTTCCCTGAATTTTCCATGAGGTTTTTGTCACCTATTTATTTCCCTGATTTTTCCCGGTTTTCCAGGTTTGTATGAACGCTGCTAAAGCTAATTAAAGTCAGGAGTGCAGCGTGGGTCATTTGGTTAGTTTAAGAGCGCGTATTTTTTTAAATAGCGCAGTCACTATCTAAAACAAAATGTACTCTTAAAAGGTAACAACTGTCGCCACGGGGAGGCATGACCACTCCGACTTCGAGAGTCACCTGTGGGGGGGGGGGGGGGATAGAAAGATTAGTGGCCCGCGATACCTGTAGGAGGAGGGGTATTTGCAAAAAACATCATTATACAATTGGTAAAAATATAAAAATTGCTTTTAAAAACAGTTATCTGGGCAAAATTAATTGGCCCACTAAACCACACTTTTTCCTAGGTACTGGTTCCATATTATTTTATAGCCAAGACAATTTCCATAGTAATAAATAATAGTCGGGGCAAAATAATTAACCCAACCTGTTCAGAAAAAGAAGGAAATATTAATATATTGCCATATATAATTAATCAGTTCCTACAACAATAAAGACAAGGGTTTTTTTTTTTTGATTTTTATTTTATTTTCAATTTTCAGTATCGAAGCAAAATAAATACGCCAACCTTCTTGGTCCTTTTTTATATACCTTCAACACCCGATTTTATACCTTCAACACCTGATTTTATACCTTCAACACCTGATTTTTATACCTTCAACACCTAATTTTTTACCTTCAACACCTAATTTTTTACCTTCAACACCTGTTCTTATACCTTCAACACCTGATTTTATACCTTCAACACCTGATTTTATACCTTCAACACCTGATTTTACACCTTCAACACCCGTTTTTATACCTTCAACACCTGATTTTACACCTTCAACACCCGTTTTTATACCTTCAACACCTGTAGAAGAATAGAGACAGTAACTTTACATTAAAATTTTTCAAAAAAAAATAATTTTTTTTAATATTTACATTTTTACACATTATTGATAATAGCATGAGTAATCGCGCGTCCGCTGAAACAAAGCTCAAATTAATCAAGGGTTCAAATCAGATGGTATATAGTAAGGTGGAATTCATAAACGTACGTCGGACGCAACGCGATTTAGTACAGGCAAAGGCAGGGCGTCGTGCGCTCACATCGCCCTGCCTTCGCCTGTACTAGATTGCGTTGCGTCCGACGTTTATGAATTCCACCTTTAAAACATGCGAAAACAGTAAGCTTATATTAAAAGTAAGTTGTCAATTAGTAGGTTTGATGTCGATGTTCGTTGTCTTGAGCGTCGAAAATTGTTGTATACGCGATAGTCTTACGCGCCGAAAATGTTCGTATTGTCTAGAGATGGGCCGATACCAGTTTTAACCGATACCGATATCATTCGATACTTGGGAAACCGATACGTACCGATACCGATATTTTGCCCGATCCTTCGAATAAACCGATACCGATATATTAACCGATATCAATAAGAAAATAGATGCAATAATATAGGTTTTAGAGATGGGCCGATACCGATCCCATATCGGTATTGGTACCGATATTTGACTTTAACCAATTTATCGGTATCAGTTAACAATGAACCGATATTTTTCTTTAAAAAATATCGGGTAGAAATATCGGTTCATTTTTAACCGATACCGATATATCGGTTAAAGTCAAATATCGGCCCATCTCTAACTATGGTCTATAGTTTTTCGCGTCGCGGATGGTCTTTAGCGCCGAAATGTTCGTATCGTCGAGTCTTTTCCGCCGCCGAAAACGTCGCTTTTTCCGCACAATCTTCGAGTCACGCGCACAATTTTAATTGTAGGTCAGAAGAATTTATCAGAATATTTTAACCCTTAAACTAATTAATTGCGATAAAAAATTGTAAAAGTAGAGGGAAGTAGCGCACACAGAAAGCACAATGGGAAAAATTGGCCATGCAATGGTTAAGAAGCTTTGAGAGAGATTAAAGTACTGTATGGGGGGGACATGCTTAGTAAAAATCGTCCTTGATAATTGAGAACAAAATACGCCTTACCTTTTTAGACGACCATGGTCCCGTTTGGTCGTATCCAGATACCCCGATCCATGATGAAGAAAACAACTAGTATCGCTCGCCATCCATTAGGTGGGACCAATCACCTTTTGAAATAATAATTAATAATAATTAATAATTAATAAATTACTTTAAAAAAATATATTCAGTTTAAATTAAATAAAACTTGACTAATTAACAAAAGGCTATTTTATCCCATGAAAAACTTGACGCTTAACTGAGTATTAGTTGGTGCTAAGCCAAATGAATTGGTGCTAACCAATAAGCGCCGCTCAAGCGAGAGTTTTTGTACATGGGGTGGTTGTAAACAGCCTCATAAACCTCTAGACTAGATGGTTAAGCGCAGTTAGAGTCTTATAAAATTTCCGAACATAAATTACTTTGAATTTTACAAGCCTTTTCGTAATACGGTTGACTTCCGGGGTTTTCATCGGCAATTTTAATCTCAAATCAAAATTAATTAGGGGAAATCTTTGATTATTTTTCACGCGTTCAAAATAATAAAGTTGAATTAAGGAAGATTTCAAAAATGTTACCCATCCAAAAAAATAAAAAAAACCCAAAATTCTTTCAACCATAGTTCTAGAGCCAGATTAAGTTTAAGAATAAAATAATTAATAAGGATTACTTACTAATTAATTTGATGCTTCTCCTTTCTTGAAACTACTAGTGATACTAGTTGGCGCGCCAAGTTTTTTGTCTCGACACTTGCGAGGACACTCAGCGGACAAGAGAAAAACACGTCCAGTAGCCAACGAGTTATAAAGAGTTCTGAACTTCTGGCCCTGGGGCTCTCCGGCACTAACTGGGACCAAGGGAAGGAGGTGGGGTTGAAGTAAAATTAGGGATACAAAATGTTTGGGAGCAAGAAGGATGAATACGGAGATGCAACCCATGTTGGCGGTCAGGAACAAGAATTCCTCGGCTCGATGTCTGGCGCCATGGACCGCCCCGTCCGTCTCTGCCACTGTTATCATACTCTCAGATCAAAACAGCAAAGGTCTCACTCCAAGCTAAACCACGGTAAATTGTCACGGTAGAGAGAGAGAGTTTATGATTGGAGGAGAAGCTATGATTTGTGACACAATTAACACGACCATAGAGTGCTGCCAGAAGCGTCGGTGTGACGTCACCCATGCTGTTTTCCCATAAAGAAAAAACGGTAACTGTCATGGCCGCCCATTGCTAAAGGCAGACTCGTGACGTTTAACCTTGGATCTGACGTCACAACTGACAGCACTCTATTGGCGCGAGGAATGTTGAATTCCACCAATATGGCTGCTGTCCGAACTATTCAGACTAGGAGGATTGATACCATTTACACACACCATAAACCACGGTAAATTGTCACGGTAGAGAGAGAGAGAGTTTATGATTGGAGGAGAAGCTACGATCTCTGACACAATTTTCACGACCATATTGGTGGGTAGTCTGCACGAGGAATGTTGAATGCCACCAAGATGGCTGCTGTCCGAACTATTCAGACTAGGAGGATTGATACCGTTTACACCAGGAGGTCAGGCTACATGGCGAACAAAGTGCAGCGCACCAAGTAGCCTCGCCTCCTGTACTTGTAAATGGTATCAGAAGGGGATAATAGAAGAAGGATGCCACTCTGTATCCTCTTAATGCTTTAGTTATGTAACGTCATTCTTCCCAGGCTCACCCTTTTTGCTTGCTTTCCCGCTCATCAAACTACAAATGGGCATCGCACCGTAAGGTGAATTCTATAATTGTTTGGTACTAAATTCCAAGTAATCAACCCACAAACCTCGTCTTGGGGTGGGAAAAAATCCACAAGCACGTCTTGCCAAAACGTTAAGCGCTTATAGAGTAATGATGAGGGGGAACTATTTATCGCGTATGTGATTCGGTTTAGTAACCTTGCTCCGAATGATCCGATGTTGGCAAGAATGACGTTACACTTACCCCGCTTTGTGGTATACTTCTCTCGAAGAGAAGTATTATATACTTCTGATGGTATCAATAGACTAGTGGCGGTAGAGAGGGGCGTAGACTGTGTATCCCTCCATCTGGGCGCGTTCTTGTAAGAGGAGATACTGCGCGCTCCCAGTAGGGGGATAACACTGAGCTAAAAGATAGAAGGGTATGACGTTTGCATACGCAGAACTGCCATTACTCTATTCTCCTAATCTGTCACGCACGCGAGATGGTGCCACTCTCTCCGCTATCAAAGCATGGACAGAGCTCGAGACGCGTATGGCTCGCGCTCGCGCGTATAGGTTTCCCGCGCTTTTTTCCTCAACGTCATAGTGATGTCATAAACCAACCGAACAAGCTGACAAGACAAAATAATTTATATATCGAAACTGAGTTTTCGTGATTTTCCAATGGATTTTAAAAATAGAAAATTTGGTTCAATTATATTAAAAACTTATTTTGAAAGTAGAGACTTGAAAGTGTAATATAATACCACTTTCGTGCTAAAATATGATATGAAATTGTAAATTCCCATACCCTTTAAGCTTGACGTGGTGGCGTCATTCTTTAAACTATAATTATATTCCGAGTATGTATAAATGCGCTAGGCTTAGAATAGCCTTTAAACGAATTGGAAGAATCCCATCAGATGGTGATTCCAGAACCAGTTCATGATGAGGAAACTGGAAAAAGAACGACTAAAATAGTTTGGTGTTTGAAGGATCACGAAACAGATGCCGTACCTAAACATATAGGTTAAAGGTTATTACACTGACCTTTGACGATAATTGACTGACTCTACACCAAAACTTCTGTGCCAATTAAAAAGAATATGATAAGTAACTAAGAGCAATCTTCCAACATGAAGTAATATTTAGGGAGATCTAACTGCAACCTAGTGCAATTTAAAGGAAAGCTTGATTCTCACTCCAATAACAATAATGTAATATGCTTTGCAATGACTATTGAAATGAAAAATATTTTTTTATTTTCAGATTTTTTATATTTATTTTTTATTTGTTTATGGCATAATTATCTTGCGCTATGAATCACGTGAACGAGGTTATTCTTGACTTGTTCAATATAATCTCTCTTGGTTAAACGATATAAAAAGGCAAAGATTTTCGAACGAACACGCAAATCAGATTTCAAGTCTCTTATCTATAGTCAGCACTGGTGATATTGAGTAATGGCTCGCACTAAAACTGGACCGAAGGATATGCGCAATGATACAATTAGGAAGAGGAAAGTCGTTAAACCGGAAATTCCAAGATCGGTGGACCATGGTAAATATCTTGAATAATCTGGGCGTACCGTCGTATTTCCATAGAAAAAAATGTATTTGAAATGCAGATCTTTGTTGTTATTCTTCCAATTGCACGCCTTATTAGTTAATCGGTAAGTTTGCTAACCTTTTGGGAAATATGGGATAAATTCAGGCTTGGACAAGTTAACAAAGATGATTCAAGCGCAATGTTGATAATTTTACTGTGAACAGTGATTTAAATCATTTAAAATTTTGTTTCGTAGAGCACACAGCACATACACAATCATGTCGGATCTGGACGCCGAACGTTACCGGCAACTTAAAAGGGAAGCCAGAAGGTTGGTGAAGGAGTTCCAGTATGAAGGTGCACTGGTGAAATTTCAGCAACTTTTAATTTAATTTTTAACTGTTTTTAAAAAAACTTTTAATTTAATTTTTAACTGTTTTTAAAAAAACTTTTAATTTAATTTTTAACTGTTTTTAAAAAAACTTTTAATTTAATTTTTAACTGTTTTTAAAAAAACTTTTAATTTCATTTTTAACTGTTTTTAAAAAAACTTTTTAATTTCATTTTTAACTGTTTTTAAAAAACTTTTTAATTTCATTTTTAACTGAAAAAATCCCGAGGATTCGGCTTTATCATGTACAAAAAAGCCCTTTATAAAACTTTTAATTTCATTTTTAACTGAAAAAATCCCGAGGATTCGGCTTTATCATGTACAAAAAAGCCCTTTATAAAACTTTTAATTTCATTTTTAACTGAAAAAATCCCGAGGATTCGGCTTTATCATGTACAAAAAAGCCCTTTATAAAACTTTTAATTTCATTTTTAACTGAAAAAATCCCGAGGATTCGGCTTTATCATGTACAAAAAAGCCCTTTATAAAACTTTTAATTTCATTTTTAACTGAAAAAATCCCGAGGATTCGGCTTTATCATGTACAAAAAAGCCCTTTATAAAACTTTTAATTTCATTTTTAACACTGTTTTTAAAAAACTTTTAATTTAATTTTTAACTGTATCAAATTAGTCGATCCTTTTACGATAAACTGTATCCCTATCAGAAAGAGGGCATATTTTTAACTGTTTTTATAAAACTTTTAATTTAATTTTTAACTGTTTTTATAAAACTTTTAATTTAATTTTTAACTGTTTTTATAAAACTTTTAATTTAATTTTTAACTGTTTTTATAAAACTTTTAATTTAATTTTTAACTGTTTTTATAAAACTTTTAATTTAATTTTTAACTGTTTTTATAAAACTTTTAATTTAATTTTTAACTGTTTTTATAAAACTTTTAATTTAATTTTTAACTGTTTTTATAAAACTTTTAATTTAATTTTTAACTGTTTTTATAAAACTTTTAATTTAATTTTTAACTGTCTTTAAAAACGCTCCTCGTTTAATGTGTCCCCCCCCCCCCGATGAGGAAAACTTCGACGCAACCATGAACTCTTTACGTTTTGCTCAAAAAGTAAATAATTGCAAAATTTAGTAATAAAAAATTTCTATAAAAAATATATATATTTAAACTTTTAAAAAATTTATTATACAATTGTCAAAAAATTTTTTAACGGATTTTAAAAAAGTCTTAAATTGTCACAAATTAAATGTTTTAACGGATTTTCAATAAATATTCACTCAATTTTGAATTTTCAGTCTATATTTGGTCTATACTTGACGAGTGGCTTAAAGCGCGCCGCGTTCTAGGGTAGAAATGACGAGGGGTCGGACTTCGGCCAAAATCCCGTACACTTACCCTGAAATAACTTTGAAAATCCTAAAATCCCGTTTAAAATCCTAAAATCCCACTGAAAATCCCTTTGGTAATTCTAAAATCTCAAAATCCAAGTCAAAATCCTAAAATCCAAGTTAAAATCCGAAAATCCAAATGAAAATCCTAAAATCCAAGCTAAAATCTTAAAATCCAAGTTAAAATTCTAAAATCCAAATGAAAATCCTAAAATCCAAATGAAAATTCTAAAATCCCTTTCTAAGTAAAAAAAACTTCAAAATCACGAAATTTGTATTAAAATCTAAAATAGCTTCTTGCTAAAACTCAGAGGCGACGAAGTATGCGCGAACACGATGTTAAAAAAGGAAATCAAGCTCCTGGCAAGAATTTTACACGGATACGGTTCCGCGTTTTTGAACCCACCCCATCCGCCTGTTGTTGATGGCTAACACCCCAAGCTGGTAGGAATTCACCTTACCAGGGATATTAGATTTTAATACCTCTTATAACCCTGGCCTTATAAGTATCCTCCTCCATCATCCTTAATCTTCCATGATCTACAGATGCATAAAACGCTCGACACCAGCTTGAGAGCTCAAGGAAAGCTATTACATTGGACTTATCTGTGTGTCTGTCACCGCGTTTGCAGTTCTCAAATCGGAGCAAAGGTATTCGCAATATCCGAACCGCATTTGCAGTTCACAGTGAGCAATATTAGCATGTACTCCAGTATCATCGTTAGGGTTAAAATGTACGTGCCGATCGGCTAGGGTTACGAGAAACGCCTAGCCTCTCAATGGCAGGGCTTCAGTGATCACGCAATTGCGGCATTTTACCTCGCCGAGTGACGTTGACGTCACGGAGAGGCCTTACACTGGACGTACGATCTGGGGGTGTGTGTGAGTCTGTCACCGCGTCCGCATTTGGCAAATCGGAGCAAACGTGTTCACAGAAAGCAATTTTTGGCTTCTACTCCCATCGTTAGGATTAAGAAGTTCGCGGCGATCGGCTAGGGTTACGAGAAACTTCAAGCCTCCCAATGGCACGGCTTCCACCAAAGGATAACGCAATTGCGGGTTTGCTTATCCCTAAATTTTCAAAGTTGTTAAAGAGGCATACGCTTGAATTCAAAGATCAACAATAGCTACGTTTAAAATGACTTTTGGAATAAAGTTTTTTAAAAAGATTTAGCTAGAATTAAGGAAAATTAATGACGATTATTTATTTCTTTAAGAAAAATCTCGTAATTGCGTCTCTACTCGGAGAGGTTTATTTTTGTTTCCCAACTTGTCTTATCATTAAATATTAACCAATTGCCTTATAAATTTACAAAATCAGTGAAAAAGATGGTCGCTAGAAATCAAACGTTAAAAATAGCTATGTTTAAAATTATTTTAGCAATAAAGTTTTTTAAAACGACTTAACTAGAACGAAGGTAGATTTCTGACGATTAAAATAATTAATATAAACTATATTTATTTAGTTATTTACTTAAGGAAACCTCTTAATTTGGTAGTTAGCCCTCGTCTGACCTCGGAGAGGTTTATTTTGGTTTCGCAACTTGTTCTATTATTCTACAGATAACTCTCGGATAAGTTTCCACTTCTTAATTGTTTCAACATTTTACGATGAAAACTAGTAGATAGGCCGAGTGTTAAAAGTGATAAAAATCAATTTAATTTTAAGGGTTTTAAAACGGATTTGTTGTGACGGTCGGCTTATTTGTTAACATAACTAGCGCCACTCCCCTGATATGCATTAAATATGGTATCAAAATGAGATGAATAGGTGATCTACTTTCAACTTTAAATTTCGGTTTTCACACTACGCTTAAGTGGTAGTATAGTAAATTGAATGAAAACAATATACTTGGGATTGAAATCCGACGATAATACACTGGCATAAAATTCAGCGCTCAGAACACTATAATAATAAGTTGAAAACTAAAATCAGGGTCAGATTCCCAAAATACCGTTCAAAATCCTAAAATAAGGGTCAAATTCCCAAAATACCGTTCAAAATCCCAAAATCCAGGTCAAAATTCCAAATTCCCAATCAAAATCCTATAATCCTGGTCGAAGTTCCAAATTCCCACTCAAAATCCTAAAATCCAGGTCAAAATTCTAAAATCCTGGTCAAAGTTCCAAATTCCCACTCAAAATCCTAAAATCCAGGTCAAAATTCTAAAATCCTAAAATCCAGGTCAAAATCCTAAAATCCAGGTCAAAATCCTAAAATCCAGGTCAAAATTCTAAAATCCTAAAATCCAGGTCAAAATCCTAAAATCCAAGTCAAAATTCCAAAATCATTTTGAAAATCCCAAAATCTTGAAATCCCGTACACAAAATCGCTCCATGTCCGACCCCTCGAGAAATGACGTAAAATAAAACTATTGTAGAAAAACTGTAAGGGTGGGCGAATACTTGTCTAAAACGAATAATTCGATTGAATAACGAGACGAATAACCGTCTCGGTATTCGTTTGAACCATAAGAAAATAGCTATATATTATCAGAAGGGAATAACAGAGAAGGGACACACTTTATATCTCCATAATGCTTTACACTCGTAACAACAGTCTTACTAACCTCAAATCAACTACCCTTCGCTGATTGGCTATCTAACTTCTGTCTTAGCTGTGACGTCACATAAGAAGGTCTCGGTTGACGAATAAAAAGTAGTTTTGTTTACAACTTTACATTGAAGGAGATAAAAATGGCCGAATTTCATGTTGATAAACGAAATCAAGCTGTGCAATTAATTTAGATGCACGGGAATTGAGAACATACCAAAATCAGATAATTTGAAGGTAATAAATAGATGAAAACTAATTATTCTGAATTAATATTAAAAAATACAAATTAGTTTCAATAAAATACATACTTGAGGTTATAATTACACAAGAACGAAACATCGACAGCCCTAAGCCTTTGGAGAATGAAAATCTAGCAGACAAATAGGCCGCCTGATACCGCGGACTCGGAGAACTTAAAGAACTATATTTGCAGTAAATTGGTTAAAAGCTGTGTACTTGCGCAAAGTTTTCGCGGTTTTCTTGAGGTTGGTCGGACTCTTGTTACCAAAGCAGGCTCTAATGTCTCCCTTCTCTCTTATTCCCTTCTGGTTACACGTCTATTTTGCCCGAAATCGAGAGGAATTTTGAACCAAAAAGCAAATAAATACTTGGCCCACCCCCACCAACATTCTGGTTTCTTTTGAATTCTGCTGGTTACTTTTCATCGAGGGGCTAATCACTAAAAATGAAATCTGTAAGCCTATTAAGGGCTACGGTAATAATTTTAGCGCTATTAATGGCTGCGGATCGACGGGCTATTCCCTCTGTTCGTTACATTCGATAGAATTATGGTTTGTGACGTGAGTGCCCAGGTAATACGTCACGGGCTTAGCTCGGGCAGTGTGTGGCGGCCATATTTGGTATCGCTTTGGTTCTATGGTGGGTGACGTCACACTAAGGCTTCAGAGCTGGAGTATAGAGTGGTACGTACTGAGGGGGGGGGGAGGGAGCTACGTGAACGTGACGTCGTCACCTTTGGTAGTTTAAATTGTATGGCCTGAGCTGAGGACTTGGCCAATATGGATGCCAAAACCGAGATAAGAGATAGGAGGGTGTGACGTCAATAATTTTGAAAAACTAAATGCAATCCGAATATTTCCAAGAACACTATATTATCTTGAGCTTCGATTATTCGTTGTAACCTAAAATAATTAGTATTTGTTAGTTGAAAAGGGATAATGAATTGGCTGAAGGTTTTCCCCGTACCTCTTATAACGACAGTATTACCGTAAGTTTATAAGTGATATGTTCCATAAGTATGACACTACCTGTACCAACTTCGTAATGCTAGAGACTTACAGCTAGAGATAACTAGTTCGGAAACGACGGATGCGAGTCAATTGAAGTCCTCCACTCGGTGGTGGTTAATTTTGCGGGACTTCCATCTAGGTTCTAAGAAGTCTGCATTACTAAGCCCCCTTTGACCGCAACGCCTCACCAGTCCCTCGCTTTACCTCGAATCTAAAACCTACCTCTTTTACTTCGTGACAAGCTACAATTTGTAACCAGTGACAAACTTATGACACGTATCTTATCAACTTATGATATTAAAGGGTTTATAATGACAGCTCTCTGCCTTTGATTGTACTAGTCTTCATATGGTAATATAACATTGGCGCCACTACTTCTTATCCGCAGATCTACTTCGTTGTCGCCTAGAAGCCCCCCCCCATACCTATTAATTTAGCTGTCAATCAGTCCATTGTAAGTTTTCGGCCAAATTCTCCGAAAATCTATTATAAGGAGTGTCACATGGTCCTACTACCTGGTGGCGACGAGAGAGCAAATAGAGTCTTTCAGTCCGGGTTTTTCTATAGTTGTTGAGCGCCTTTGTCTTTGCTAAAATTCCCATGAAGAACAGGTGTTGGTGCAGTGGTAATTTTTGGCCCAAACCAAGACGGTCAAGGGTTATAGGAGTTAGGCCTAAAATGGGCAAATATTTTTGTGTTTAAGATTTATGACCTTTTTTCTTTGGTAACGTTAGGCTGTTATTTTTGGCTAGTTTAAGTTGGAAAGTCTAAGTTTATTTCCGAGGGGCTAATCACTGTCAGATCCTGTCCGTGTTCACCGAATACGAATTACGCGTAATCATTTAAGCATTGTCAAGGGCGGGGGCTGTTAAAGATTACCCGTAATGACTTTAGTACAGTCGAAGGTACAGCCGCGTACACCGATTGCATTGAGTGACCAGCCCCACGTCTTTCTTTATTCTGTCGAAATATTTTCTCTTGGTTTAGTGAGATATGTCCGCAATGGTCATGCAGCTAGAAAGGATGTGAGTCATCAGAACTAACAAAACAGAATCTTTTTGGGCAAAGGGATTAAGTGGGTCCCACGAGAGAAGCGAGCTATAAAACTTTGATGGCTTCGATACGTTAAGAGTTGAAAGAAATAAGGCTAGGGTATTGTACGGGCCAAGGCCTAACACGCACGTGCGAAATTTGAAAGAGAGTTAAAAATCGAGGCTTGATTTAGCAAAATTGAAAAGAGAGGAAATAAGGGTCACAAGAACCCAAAGCCCTGACCATAAAACATGCACTTGCTAAAAGGAAAAAAAAAAAAGAACTGAATCTTGATGGAAAATAGATAAGACGATGAGATCTAGGCCTAGGAAAAGAACTGTCGCCTTGATATTTCTTATTTTATTGCTATCTACTTTGCAGTAAAGAAAGCCGCCGCGTGGAGAGGGTAACCATGGAAAAGCGTGGGAATGGATTGTTTTCCATATTCGGATCGGGAATGGAGACGGAAAATAACCAATATGGAATGAAAGTGGTTAAACTGATAACGTATTAGCATAAGTATATGAGATATGTTCCTTCCATAAGTATGACACCGCCTATACTTATTAATGCTTACTGCGAGAAATGAAGCAGTCCATCTACGTCCTATTTAGTCTGTAATAAGCCCCCTTTGACAGCGCCTGACCAGAAGTCCCTCGCTTTACCTCGAATCTATGACCTACCTCATTCACTTCGTGACAAGCTCCAGTTTAAGTTATCAGTGACAAACTAATGGATGGCCAACATATCTTATGAACTTATGATATTAGTTGGGATATGGTTGGTAAATGAATAGAACCTATTTTCAATGGACGATCCTAAAATTCCAAAATATTTCTAAAAGGTTTATAATGACAGCTCTCTGCCTTTGATTGTACTAGTCTCCATATGGTAATATAACATTGGCGCCACTACTACTTATCTGCAGATCTATGTACTCGTTGTCGCCTAGCACTGCCCTAGCTAGCTAAGAAGCCCCCCCATACCTATTCTATGAGAGCGGTAGCTCTCTTAGATAAGACTTCATACTGCTCTTAATGTATAAGGAGGGTTTTTTGTTTGGATGTAACTTTTTTTGTATTGTATTAACTGTTTTGAAAAAAATCCACAGAACTACAATTCTGGCCCTGAATATGTGGTTAAAATTTCAAAGAGATCCATTAATTAGTTTATTTTATAAAAAATAAAGTTGCTAAGGGTGGTTTTCATTTCCATAAAATTAATCAGCCCTTTTGACGAAAAACTGGAAATTTCCCATAGAAATAGCATGGGATTTTTTTCGAAAACAGCCATTTTGTCCAGGCACTTATAGACATAACTATACATTTGTTAGACTTGAAAACGGTTTTAAATGAAAGGTACAACATTTTACTTTGCGCTAAGCAATTTTCATTAATTATAATTAAGTCTAAGTGTGTTTAATTTAAAATTTTTAAAACCATTCCAATCTGCGATATTTTAGCATGGATAAGAGTCAGTTTATGATAATAGCACGGTTAAGGCTATTTGGTCCAATTTTCGTAGGGGTTAAAAAACAAGAGAACCTAAGTTTGTGTTAGCTAACAAGTTAAGTTGGAAAAACACCCCACACATATATATTAAGTAAACAAGATTACCTACGACTGGAAATTAAGCTAGATTACTTACGACTGGAAATTAAGCTAGATTACTTACGACTGGTAATTAAGCTAGATTACCGACGACTGGTAATTAAGCTAGATTACCAACGACTGGTAATTAAGCTAGATTACCAACGACTGGTAATTAAGCTAGATTACCAACGACTGGTAATTAAGCTAGATTACCTACGACTGGTAATTAAGCTAGATTACCTACGACTGGTAATTAAGCTAGATTACCTACGACTGGTAATTAAGCTAGATTACCGACGACTGGTAATTAAGCTAGATTACCGACGACTGGTAATTAAGCTAGATTACCGACGACTGGTAATTAAGCTAGATTACCTACGACTGGTAATTAAGCTAGATTACCGACGACTGGTAATTAAGCTAGATTACCGATGACTGGTAACTAAGCTAGATTACCGACGACTGGTAATTAAGCTAGATTACCGACGACTGGTAATTAAGCTAGATTACCGATGACTGGTAACTAAGCTAGATTACCGACGACTGGTAATTAAGCTAGATTACCGACGACTGGTAATTAAGCTAGATTACCGACTACTGGTAATTAAGCTAGATTACCGACTACTGGTTATTAAGTTAGATTACCGACGACTGGTAATTAAGCTAGATCAGCGACGACTCTAGTTTAGCCGGATTACCGATGGCTGGTAATTTAGCCGGACTACCGATGGCTGGTAATTTAGCCGGATTACCGACGACTGGTAATTAAGCTAGATTACCGACGACTGGTAATTAAGCTAGATCAGCGACGACTGTAATTTAGCCGGATTACCGATGGCTGGTAATTTAGCCGGATTACCGACGGCTGGTAATTAAGCTAGATTACCGACGACTGGTAATTAAGCTAGATTACCGACGACTGGTAAGTAAGCTAGATTACCGACGACTGGTAACTAGGCTAGATTACCGCCGACTGGTAAGTAAGCTAGATTACCGACGACTGGTAATTAAGCTAGATTACCGACGACTCGTAATTAAGCTAGATTAAAGACGGCTGGTAATTAAGCCGGATTACCGACGACTGGTAATTAAGCTAGATTAAAGACGGCTGGTAATTAAGCCGGATTACCGACGACTGGTAATTAAGCTAGATTACCGACGACTGGTAATTAAGCTAGATTACCACCGACTGGTAATTAAGCTAGATTACCTACTAGATTACCGGCGACTGGTAATTAAGCTAGATTACCTACTAGATTACCGGCGACTGGTAATTAAGCTAGATTACCTACTAGATTACCGGCGACTGGTAATTAAGCTAGATTACCTACTAGATTACCGGCGACTGGTAATTAAGCTAGATTACCGGCGACTGGTAATTAAGCTAGATTACCGACGACTGGTAACTAAGGTAGATTACCGACGACTGGTAACTAAGGTAGATTACCGATGACTGGTAACTAAGCTAGATTACCGACGACTGGTAATTAAGCTAGATTAAAGACGGCTGGTAATTAAGCTATATTAAAGACGGCTGGTAATTAAGCCGGATTACCGACGACTGGAAATTAAGCTAGATTACCGACGACTGGAAATTAAGCTAGATTACCGACGACTGGTAATTAAGCTAGATTACCGACGACTGGTAATAAAGCTAGATTACCGACGACTGGTAATTAAGCTAGATTACCGACGACTGGTAACTAAGGTAGATTACCGACGACTGGTAACTAAGCTAGATTACCGACGACTGGTAATTAAGCTAGATTAAAGACGGCTGGTAATTAAGCTAGATTAAAGACGGCTGGTAATTAAGCTAGATTAAAGACGGCTGGTAATTAAGCTAGATTAAAGACGGCTGGTAATTAAGCTATATTAAAGACGGCTGGTAATTAAGCCGGATTACCGACGACTGGAAATTAAGCTAGATTACCGACGACTGGTAATTAAGCTAGATTACCGACGACTGGTAATTAAGCTAGATTAAAGACGGCTGGTAATTAAGCCGGATTACTGACGACTGGTAATTAAGCTAGATTACCGACGACTGGTAATTAAGCTAGATTACCTACGACTGGTAATTAAGCTAGATTACCGACGACTGGTAATTAAGCTAGATTACCGATGACTGGTAACTAAGCTAGATTACCGACGACTGGTAATTAAGCTAGATTACCGACGACTGGTAATTAAGCTAGATTACCTATGACTGGTAACTAAGCTAGATTACCGACGACTGGTAATTAAGCTAGATTACCGACTACTGGTAATTAAGCTAGATTACCGACTACTGGTTATTAAGTTAGATTACCGACGACTGGTAATTAAGCTAGATCAGCGACGACTCTAGTTTAGCCGGATTACCGATGGCTGGTAATTTAGCCGGATTACCGATGGCTGGTAATTTAGCCGGATTACCGACGACTGGTAATTAAGCTAGATTACCGACGACTGGTAATTAAGCTAGATCAGCGACGACTGTAATTTAGCCGGATTACCGACGGCTGGTAATTAAGCTAGATTACCGACGACTGGTAAGTAAGCTAGATTACCGACGACTGGTAACTAGGCTAGATTACCGCCGACTGGTAAGTAAGCTAGATTACCGACGACTGGTAACTAGGTTAGATTACTGCCGACTGGTAGCTAGGCTAGATTACCGCCGACTGGTAATTAAGCTAGATTACCGACGACTCGTAATTAAGCTAGATTAAAGACGGCTGGTAATTAAGCCGGATTACCGACGACTGGTAATTAAGCTAGATTACCGACGACTGGTAATTAAGCTAGATTACCACCGACTGGTAATTAAGCTAGATTACCTACTAGATTACCGGCGACTGGTAATTAAGCTAGATTACCTACTAGATTACCGGCGACTGGTAATTAAGCTAGATTACCTACTAGATTACCGGCGACTGGTAATTAAGCTAGATTACCTACTAGATTACCGGCGACTGGTAATTAAGCTAGATTACCTACTAGATTACCGGCGACTGGTAATTAAGCTAGATTACCGGCGACTGGTAATTAAGCTAGATTACCGACGACTGGTAACTAAGGTAGATTACCGACGACTGGTAACTAAGGTAGATTACCGATGACTGGTAACTAAGCTAGATTACCGACGACTGGTAATTAAGCTAGATTACCGACGACTGGTAATTAAGCTAGATTAAAGACGGCTGGTAATTAAGCTATATTAAAGACGGCTGGTAATTAAGCCGGATTACCGACGACTGGAAATTAAGCTAGATTACCGACGACTGGAAATTAAGCTAGATTACCGACGACTGGTAATTAAGCTAGATTACCGACGACTGGTAATTAAGCTAGATTACCGACGACTGGTAATAAAGCTAGATTACCGACGACTGGTAATTAAGCTAGATTACCGACGACTGGTAACTAAGGTAGATTACCGACGACTGGTAACTAAGCTAGATTAAAGACGGCTGGTAATTAAGCTAGATTAAAGACGGCTGGTAATTAAGCTAGATTAAAGACGGCTGGTAATTAAGCTATATTAAAGACGGCTGGTAATTAAGCCGGATTACCGACGACTGGAAATTAAGCTAGATTACCGACGACTGGTAATTAAGCTAGATTACCGACGACTGGTAATTAAGCTAGATTACCGACGGTAGGTAATTAAGTTAGATTACCGACGTTAGGTAATTAAGTTAGATTACCGACGGTAGGTAATTAAGTTAGATTACCGACGGCAGGTAATTAAGTTAGATTACCGACGGCAGGTAATTAAGCTAGATTACCGACGGCAGGTAATTAAGCTAGATTACCGACGGCAGATTAATAAGCCGGATTAACGACGGCTGGTAATAAAGCTTTTTCTCTCCTGTGTTTTCTAAACAATTTTAGTTAATATGAAGACTGAAGTAACAGATATTAATAAAAACTGTCATTGTAGACAAAGACCGGAAAGTGTAAAAGATAAGTTTAGAAAATTAACTGCCTGAAGAAACAGATATTCAAATTTTCACTTTTGAAGACATGATTATAAAACATCAATTATTTTAAAAAATTCTTATCTTACTTTTTTTCACCAAAATTTCATTTTCCCAAAATATTTCTCAACATTATTTACCCATGTATTTTGTTCTCAATAGTAGTTCAAGAAAAAATGGCACCTAGAAGAATTTAAGGGATACTACCTTGATACTAGGTTTTACTTTCGACTAACATTTGCTATTAGGATATTCAAATACTTGGATATCTGAAATGATTTCTCTTGAAGAGTTTAAATTTTTTTATTTTAAAATTGGAAATATTGCGAAGCGGAAAGTAACATAGGCCTTTTCATTGTGGTTTAGTAATTGTGTCGAAAATATCTATAGATTGATCGTGATCTTTGAGAGCTATACAGCACGTTAATATTTAATACTTCGAAAACATTACAATTGAAGAATACGTTTTTTAAGTTTTCATACGGTTTTATTTTATCAGCTTTCAACGATTTTCTGTCCATTTTATACTCTTTATAGGGCCGAATTTTCTACCCAATTGTAAATTTTTGATAGAAACTAAAATGTAACACGTACTATTTTTAAAATGATGCGCATGTTTCTGGTTAAAATATTGTTCTGAAGTAATTTTGGTGAAAAAAAGTAAGATAAGAATTTTTTAAAATAATTGATGTTTTATAATCATGTCTTCAAAAGTGAAAATTTGAATATCTGTTTCTTCAGGCAGTTAATTTTCTAAACTTATCTTTTACACTTTCCGGTCTTTGTCTACAATGACAGTTTTTATTAATTAATTTAGCTGTCAATCAGTCCATTGTAAGTGCTCGGCCAAATTCTCGGAAAATCTATTTTAAGGAGTGTCACGTGGTCCTACTACCTGGTGGCGACGAGAGAGCAAATAGAGTCTTTCAGTCCGGGTTTTTCTATAGTTGTTGAGCGCCTTTGTCTTTGCTAAAATTCCCCATGAAGAACAGGTATTGGTGCAGTGGTAATTTTTGGTCCAAACCAAGACGCTCAAGGGTTATATTCTTAGAAACGCAACGCGGTCTTACCTTCCCTCCAATTTTCTGACATTTTAAGGGACCACAAACTGGGACTAGTTTCCTGTCCACTAAAATCTCCCCTCCCCTCCAACGCTGATATCAACCAGAGCAGTTTGGTCCAATTCTTCAATGACCTTGACCTTGCATAAAGAAGAGAGAGAAAAAAAGAGCAAACAACGCTCTGAAATATATATATAAAATAAGGAATGCAAAAAGCTACTAGGAATGATTTTGCGCCCCCCTTATCTCGTGTTTCGCCAAGGCCGCAGGAATGATGGATAGTTTAATTAAAATAATGTCACCTGACGCGGTATGTTGCGGTAAAGCCGAAGCCGCCAAAAGCGTCGGGTAAAACTCTATCCCAGTTAGAAGACATAGCTCCAAGTAAGTTATATTTTTCAAACCCCAAAATTAAGCCTAATGACGCTTATTTAGAGCTGTTGCGACGCAACCTGCGCGGAGAACGGAGTACGCAACGCCGAGTGAAGACGTTTACGCATCTTCACCGTGTAAAAGAAACTTCAAATAAAGATTAAAGATATATTGAAATTGATTAAAATAAATAAATAATTAATTCTTATTAAATACCAAGCCTATTTTCAAATCCTGTTTATAAAATATTTTCCGTAAGTTCGAAGGTAAACTTAATTAGGGATCCACACACGAGCTCTAAACCTACGTCACAAATTTCAGTTATACGAAGAGAAGTAAATTATACAAAAACACGAGTTTCGCTTCGCAGTCCTTAAAAACTGAATAATTGGCGACACTTTTTCAAACCCACACAGGGGGGGGGGCAGAAACTAGAAATTATTATACGTAATGTTAAGCTCCGTAGAGATTAACATTAAGATTTTGGATTGAGTATAAATAGGGATTTTCTTAATGAAGCCGACGCGCGTTCATTCTTTTGAAAATGAATTAGGAAAATTGAGTAAGCAGTCAGATAGAAACAACTAGAATATGTCCTACATAATAATACAAGGGGCGACGCGACAATGGAAAGTAGGCGAGGCGTGTCAAACACGACGTTTCTTTGCACTACTTAACCTACGAAGGAAGAAACGAAATATTCATCCTAAATACCTCGATTAAATTGAAGAATAAAATTATTTCGAACGAATCGTTTTGGCCAGCACGACGCCATGTCCAATGTTAACGTATTTAGCTGGAAATTAATAAATACTCGGCCATGATTTGTCGCTGCTCTTGGTGTCGTCCGTTTCCGGAAGCCTGTATTAAACACATTCTTTTCTTCACAAATTTAATTTACTGGGTAAGTTAGTTACGGCGTCTTTTACTTTCCCGAGCATTAATTTCTCGAGTTGTACGTAGATCACTGGCATGTTAATGGCGGCCATTAGTCTTTACGTGCACTTGGACAAAACGCGTCCTTTGGCGGAAATGTTGGATTTGATCGTGGACCCTTCTCTCTTAGCCATGACCGCTGGTTTTCTCATTTCGGCCTTCGCGACCTGCGGTTGCGTCGGCGCTGCCAAAGAGAACACCTGCCTTCTTCGAACGGTAAGAGTACTCGATCGTGGCTTTATTTGAACGAATTTCAATATTCAAATTTTCAAACGAACAATTAAAGTACGTCTACGCCTCAGTCTTGATCTTAGTGCTACTAGTATGCCTGGGAGTCGGTCTATTGATCCTACTTCACACTCAAAATGATTTCGCCAACTATACTTTGAAACCCGTTCTAGAACGGGCCGTAAGAAGGTACAGCGCTAGCGACTCTGATTTGGAAAAACTGACCAATTTCGTCCAGAGCAAAGTAATCGACTGACCGACAATTCTAGCTTTTGTTAAGTCTTAACTTGGCTAAACTTCTAAACTTTAGCTGGCACATTCAAAATACAGTTTTTCTAATAAATATCATTTATTCAAGGTTAATTATAGGATAATTTGTTAAAAATAAGGTGCTTAAATTAATTAAAATATATATTTTCCGTGTTTTTCTATATTTTACCCTTCACATTATAGGTTAGGTTAGGTTGGGTTGGGTTGGGTTAGGTTCGTTTGGGTTAGGTTAGGTTGGGTTAGGTTATATTTTTAGATCTTTTATGGTATTTGGTGGCTAGGAAGAAGGGGTAACTGGTCGGGTGGTTTTTATGCTCATGAAAATATTGATTTTAAGTTAGTTTCCACCGCCTATAATTAACCTCCAAGAAATGATATCATTATTGGAAAAACTGCCGTATTTGAATGTGCGCGAGCTAAACCCTAAAGTTTTTCCCTTCTTAACTTTTACGAAATATTGGTCGTTTTTTGTTAGATCGGGTGTTGCGGGGTGAAAGGTTACCTGGATTGGCACCGAAACCCGTACTATCAATGTTCCGATTCCAACGTAAACCCGGGAAGGTGTTCGGTACCTTATTCTTGTTGCAGACCAGTTCAAGTAAGTCAACTGCAGCGTCCCAAATTTTCCTTTCGTCCGAGTTTTAATACAAAATAACGTACTCAATTGGATTGGGTTCAGGGTCGTTTATTTCCGCCTCACACTTGCGGCTACGACATTATGGACCGAGAAGTGAAAAACATGGTAAACTCCGTTTCATTTCACTCTTTTTAAATTTTAAAAGGCGCCTATTTATAAGACGTCATAACGACTTTTTAAACGCGTTGTCGATAGACACTGACGGACGTCGAGAGGACAATCTTCACGGATGGTTGCTTGCAAAAAATAGAGGAGATTTTAAGGACCAACGCTCTGCTATTAGCTTCCCTAACTTTGAGCGTCTTATCTCCATTGGTACGTTGGTTAACTCTGACTTATTTTAACCGTAACAATATTATTATTATTAGCATAAGTTTATAAGATACGTTCCGTACGTAAGTTTGTCACTGGTAGCTTAGAAACTGGAGCTTGTCATTTAGTGACGTAGGTCATAGATTCGGGGTAAAGCGATGTACGCCTGGTGAGGCGCTGCTATCATTGGCTTAGTACAGACTAAATAGAACTAGATGGAAGTCCCGCAAAATTAACTACCGAGTTTAGTCACTATAGCGCTACGAAGTATACGAACCGTCATACTTATGGAAGGAACGTATCTTATAAACTTAGGGCTACGCGGTAAAATGTCGAGCCTCGAAAGGCGCGCGTCATAGCGATGGAGTGACGCTCGTCAAATCAATAACACTTTGATCCTTTTTCAGCTTTGCGGTATCGCGTTAGCGGCCAGGCTATCGGTTTTTGTCAGCGGAGAAAGGAACAAAAATTACCTTCTTCGAAAAGAATACAGAAACAAAGTTTACAACAAACGTAAAAGATCACAATTAGCCACGAAATATTATTACAGATCGCGTTACGGGGGCGTGGCCTCGGCCCATCTACCCCATTATTACGTCCAACCTACAATGTACGATCATAGAAGATCGAGATATTAAAACGCCTCCCCTTTGTAAATAATTTCAAAGTTTCGTTTCAAAGTTCGTACTCGTGGTTGTTCAGTTTTCTTCGAAGTTTGAAATATCCCAGAAAGAAAGCGTGATCGAAAGATTTGTAAATGGCCGGAATCGACATCCCGAGCCAAATTCCCAAATAACCACCAATAAATCCGAATATTTCCATGGCCTGTATATATATTAGTGAAAATACATTGTTAGACGACACCCATTACGCCAAGCCAGGGCCGGATTAAGCAGTTTTGCACCCGGGGGCCGAGATAAGTCGGAAAGACAAAAGGGAACAGCAAATGTTGCTAACTCAATGCGCCCCCAACAAGCCTTGCACCCGTGGACCAGTACCCCCTCGCCCCCCTTTAATCCGGCCCTGACTATAACATACTCAAAGGTTATCTCCCTATCTCTAGTACAACCAAAGTTACGACCCTACAAAGTTGGGTGTAATGCTATTCCTATGGAGGGGGGTATGTTTCTTTACGTTTTGCTTAATTACTCGGCCCCTGTTTGTCGTAGCCCTAAGTTTTTAGTATGGTTGGATGGGGGACAAATTGGACTATAACATACTCAAAGGACATCCCCGTATCTCTAGTAGAAACAGAGTAATAGGCCTCCAAAGTTTAATGCTAAAAATCAAAAGTAACCTAATAACAATAAGTGAGACGCTAACATAAGTTGACGAAGATATTGAGGTAGTCTCAAGCTTAAAGTATCCTTGTATGGGGAGCAAAAAGAGAACTATAACATATCCAAAGGAGATCCCCGTAGCTCCAATAGAACAAGAGTTATGAGCCTCCAAAGTTTAGAGCAAAAATCATAACACCCCCTAAACAAGTTACGATTTATTTAAGGTGTTTTTATGGATGACCCCTTATTTGAATGAGCAGCGTCTTACGGGCGGGGGGAGGGGTCATCCGTAAAGGGTTCCTCCAATGTTCGTAACTTATTTAGGAAATACTATAGTATAGTACCTGTAGCTTTGGCGCGTGATTGAAAACCAGTTGACGGTAAGTTTCAAGGTACAGGTGAACGACGACCGAATTATCGCTATTTAATATTTGTATTTGGAATGGAAACTCGATTAATTTTATAAAGAAGTTGGTTAATTGTAATTGGCAAAAAAAAAAACAATCCTTACCAATCTTGGTTCACGCACGGAAACTTTGTAAATACATATTGACCGACGCGTTATTAAAACTAATTGAAACCCATGATTGATTAATATTAATTACGTACCATTTCGGAAACGTCCTCGAGTTTAAATCGACTCGATCTGATGTCGTAAACGTCTAAACTAATTACGAAATGAATTTAATTGCCACTTAATTTCAATTGCTTATCTTACTCGCAACGATTAGGGCAAATATCTTCGCAACTGTCCAAGGTCTTGGCGAAGGCGTCCGTGTAACAGTGACCTACGGGTTTTTCTGGGTTGTACGTTAACCGCGTCAAAATATTAATTGAAAAGAGGCCCGTTCTTACCGAAGTCTCCGACGCACTTCTCGACTCCTTCGGTAACAACGTGCATTCTAGCCGGGACGCAATTGCACCGTTTTAATATACGCTCGCTTTTGCAGGCGATCAGACAGTTCTAATTGGACCGGGAAATTAGCTAAAAAATAATCAAGCGCCGTTGATTGTAAATGATCGACTCACGTATCGACCCAAATACGAGAGGCCTTTCTTATTTTCCCAAGCCTTCGTGTAGTTTCGACAAGCCGTCTTGTACGGACGCTCCAAAAGCAAGATTCGACTCTGCCCAATTAAAGACGGGGATAAGCGCCCTTAAACGCCATAGGGAGCTAACAGTTCTGGTCCTGAAACGTCACACCCTGTTCTATCTCTTACTGGAGTTTCATCCACCCTAACGATGGGTTGGAAGCAGTATTCTACGCCCAGAGGGGTACTGTGTGACGTCAGACTATCTCTTCCCCCGAGCTCCCTAGGGAGCTAACAGTTCTGACCCTGAAACGTCACACCCTGTTCTATCTCTTACTGGAGTGTCATCCCCCCTCTAACGGTGGGTTGGAAGCAGTATTCTACGCCCAGAGGGGTACTGCGTGACGTCAGACTATCTCTTCCCCCTAGCACGCAGTTGTTAGCTCCCTGATTAATGGAGAGGATTACCATGGAGGCGGTGACTTCGTACAGATTGCCCGGATTTAGACGCAGTTTGGCTTCCGTTTCAAAGGGAATAGCGAAAGGACTGTGTATGAACACGGTCCCTTGCCTACTTCGAAGTTTATCGAGGGTTTCGTTCGGATTCATGATAACGTGAAAGTAAAAGTCTATTTTGGTGATTACGAAATAAATCAAGGTGGTTCTGGGGAAGATTTTTCTTACGTAATTGTTTGACGTTATTCGCCGTTCTTAAAGGCGATTTATGCCACTGTTCGTTGGCCGTGAAGCAAGAGTACAGACCACGGTGCGACCAAGTACTGTTTCTAAGGTTAAAAGTACCAAACGTATTTCAAAAGGTAGTTCTACAATTTACGCCATGAGACTACCGACAAATGTATATTTTGCTCGGCGAAACCGCCGTAACCAGTTACGTTAAAAAATTTGAATAGGCTCTCGGGAACCTGTCTAATATTTTCAAACTCAGCCGTCGAGGCATTTCGCACAACGTCAAGTAGATCCTGAAAGCATTTCAACAACTTAAATACTGTCCGCCATCCCTCATATTTTAGGACTCTAACTAGTCGTAATTCCAAAAGTCTATAGAATAAAAACAAAAAGTACACTTCGTTAACATTCCTAAACTACCCTCCGCTCACCCGCCTACACGAACTAACCAATCAGGGAAGAGCTTCTTAACGTCATAGGTTTATAGAAAGTAGTACATGACGCTGGCGATCCAAACGTTAATTTTTGATATTAGAACAGGCATCCGCTACTACATTAAGCCTATTCACGGCTTGTTCCCTGTGCCACGGTCGAGGAGAGGTCATACGCGGCAGAGGGGGGGGGTAAAGGAGGGGGGCTTCTCACGTTACACGGGGCGCGAGCGAGTTTCAACGAAGTGTACTTTTTGTTTCTACAACTTTATACTTTTGGTTATACTCACTAAAGTTTGATTTTTGCGGCACATTTCTTTGTATTTCTTCAATTGACAAGCTTTGCTTTTTCTGACGCTACGAATAAGAAAGCCTTTTAACCTTTCATATCTCATATTGAACATGGTTATTCACCGATCATTGGTAGGCCTAGCTACCTAGCTACTTACGGGTGATTATAGCAAACCGAAACGGCCGGAAGCGTCACCTCCGTTGGAAAGTGAACTTCGACGTTAATTAGCATGGGATATTGCTTATATTGAACGTAAAAATCGCTTATAAAATAGACGAAAAATACGGAACAGACGGTGAAAATTGACAAATAAATCAATCGACGAATCTGCAATGAATTAACCATACTCAAATATCAGTCAGTCGACAAAAAGGTCGCGTTGTACTTTGTTCAAATCAATTAACTTCAATAGGAAGTAATAGAGGCCATCGCTACAATCCTCGGAATTGGACACTCTCGGCGCGGTTTTCACCCTAGAACGGCGCGGTTTAGGGAGATTGTCTTCTCCTCGAGGTTGGATTCGAGTACCGGTCGGCAAAAATCTTTGCCGACGAAATCTGCGTTGATAACGAGGGTCCGAATAGTGACCGTAATCCCAATTAGAGTACAACATTACTTTCAACCTACGAACTTGGGTCCGATTTGGAAACGAGGCGTTTTCGCTCGGCGACGTTTCTCAAGAACGGTAAGATTTTTAGGAGCCGAGGCGATCGAGTTAGTTCTGGATTTTGAAAACAATCCCACGGGAACCCAAACATACGGGAAAAATCTTTCTAAGACGCTTTTCCCACTAATGCCTTTCGTGTCAAGCTTTCGTTCGTTTCCTCCGGCTACGCCAAAGCAGGGTTCATACAACTTTTGGAATTAAAACAAATTTCCCTGAGATTTCCACTCCAGGTTTTCCCCCATATACTTCCCTGAATTTACCAAGTTTTCCCGTATATGGAGTATCCTGTGGAGCAAATGTTAACGAAGGAAGATAAGGGGCAAATAGGTCTATAACATAATCAAAGGGCATCCCCGTATCTCTAATAGAACCAGAGTTATGAGCCTCCAAATATAGTGTAATGTTAATCCTATGGAGGGGGGTATGTTCACGAACATTTTGCTTAATTACTCGGCCCCTGTTTGTCGTAGCCCTAAGTTTTTAGTATGGTTAGATGGGGGACAAATTGGACTCTAACATACTCAAAGGACATCCCCGTATCTCTATTAGAACCAGAGTTATGAGCCTCCAAAGTTGGGTGTAATGTTAATCCTATGGAGGGGAGGTATGTTTACGAACATTTTGCTTAATTACTCGGCCCCTGTTTGACGCAAATTTCCCTGAATTTTACTCAAATAAAAATTCGAAATTTCCCTGAATTTTCCCTGAGGTTTTTGTCAACTACTTATTTCAATGATTTTTCCAGGTTTGTATGAACCCTGCAAAGTTTCTTCGCTATAGTTACAAACGCCTTCGCGCAAATAAAAAACAAAATTGAACTGAAAACAACATCTGTCATAAATAAATCAATAAACGTAACTTTCTCAATAGTTTGACAAGTTGCAATTGCGAATGATAATAAAACAACGAGTCGAAATTTCATAATATATTTTTTTATACAATTTCTTATTTCTTTTTCATTCATTAACTTAATTACATCGCGTTGATTGTTTGATAAGAAGGTATTTCCCCATAATTCCCTTCCCATTCATCAACGAGAAAATAGTCTCAATCGATGACAATGACGCTATAATTTAACAACCTAATTATAATTAATTAAGAAAGAAATTATTCCGTAACCACCAGCAACGACAGAATGGTTACTAGGATCTCAGTTTTAGAAATTTGTTTTATAGTACGTCACAGCAGCAGCAGGGTTTTCAAATTTTTCTTCATCATTTTTTAAAAGTTCCGGTACACTATAAAGTTTCGTTTTTAAAAAATAGGCGCGGCCACATCGGGTGGTGGTGGTTCTTTTAAATTAACACATCCTAAGGTAATTAAATTTCAAACGGCCGTCGAAGATTTGTTATCTTTCGTCGTGGTATTCGCCGATGCCCGAGGAGAACTCGTCACTACGTCCCCTCTCCTGGCATCTGATTCAATAAACCACAACCATATTCTTTTAGGCCCGCGCCACCAAAACAACCCCCCCCCCCCCGTTGTAAAACATAATGAAAACGGACCCAGGAATATTAGATGTTTCAAGCGGGATGAGCGGCTCGAGCCTGTTCATTCCGACGCGCCGGCGGCAGACGGTTATCATTTAACGGGGGGGGGGGGGTCTAAAACGCGCCTCCGCTTATTCGTTTCCCCCGTTTCAAGGACAAATTGAAGTCGTATTCCACCCCCATTTTCTCGCGTCTCACCCAACCTAAGCCGTTCCACTGTTAGCGCGTTCCTATTTCTCTCAGATTTCGCATGCCCCCCTCCCCCTTGATTTGGCCTTGAATGGTACTAAGGCTCCCACAATTTCCCTCTCCTTTCCAATCCCTCTTAAAACATCCAATATCCCTGGTAAAACGGTAAAACATACATATGAAAACGGACCCGTGGTAAAAGTGACGGAATGTTATATTTGCGGGGATAAAAAGATAAGTAAGTAAGAGGGTCCCTGCACCGACACAAATACATATCGTCATAATAATACCTTCCCTAATTGAGCGGTCGTTCGAAGCTACGGGAATGGGATACGGGCGCCCGGGGTTATCCATCCATTGACCAGGATGGTAGGAGCGGCGTCCAAGAGCCCAAGTTGCGTGCAAACCACCACTAAGCGGAGCTAACACGGATGGCTAAGTTAGATCATGCGCGCGAAAAAGCCCAACGAAAAGCAGCCATACTTTAACAAGCGACGGGAAAACAATTACCTACCGTCGCTCGCTCAAGGACTAGACGAGTTAAATTCGAGGGGTCCGACATTTACCGGACAAACGAAATCCCCTACGCACTCTTATCGCGAAATCTTTGTCGAAACGGACAAATCTCTGAGGCCTATTTTGGGAATAATGTCGGACCCCTCGGAGGGGGTAATTATACAAATGTAAGCCAATAATCTCGCCAAGGGGAACGAACCGCAGCGTCAATAGTGACGCCTAAATAACTAGTACCATAATAGCTTCGGCGCGTTGGATGACGAAAAACTCATCGGGTTTTAGATTGTAAGCCAAAAAATGGCGGCCAAAGCAATTGGTAACCGTAAAGAAAGGGCCCCAAAGAAAAGTAAAAGTCGAGGTACTCACCCGGTGGCGTATCGTTGTACAAATGAGGATACGGTTGTTCATTCCTCCTCGAAGCACCACCACCACTACCACCTCCGCCGCCGTACATTGGAACCAAGGGAGAGTTCCTGTTATCGTAATGACCCCCGGGAGGTGGTCCCCTTTGAGGAGGAGGAGGTCCCAGATGAGGAGGTGGCGGCGGCACGGGTCCCGGTGGAAAATGAGCTTCTCTCAAGTGCGGAGGCATATCGTGAAAATTGGGTAAATGAGGATGAGGAGGAGGGGAAGTGGAATCTCTGGAAGGCCGGCGACGATGAGGCGGCGAAAACATATCGCGTCGTCGCTCGGGTGGTGGTGAAGAATGCCGACTGTCCCGGCTCAGGTTCGAGAAGGACCTAGGACTCATTCTTCCCCTGCTGGAGACGGGTGAGCCCGTTCTCCTTTCATCGTAGTCCATGCCAGGATGACCAAACCTCCAAGGATCGGGAGGGAACGGAGGAGGCATCATCATGGGAGGCGGTGGTGGGGGCATACCGAAGGGGGCGCCAGGGGGCGGCATGCCGAAGGGCGGCATGGGGAAAGGAGGAGGGGGAGGAGGGACGGGTCGGTCCGCCGGTAATAGCAACGGACGGAATTGCATGCCACCACCAACACCCGGTTTAGAATGGTCCAATTCCATCGAGGCGTCTGTTAAGTCCGATTCCGCGTCCTGCTCTAATGGTGGCGAGGTTACGTCTCCGTTTCTAGCTATTACTTCTGAATTGTATAATGGTTGGTTTTTGAGGGGTAAACGATATTTTAAATTGCTTATATAGGCGCGCATTAATACCAAAAGTGTATAGATAAAACAACAAAAAGTACACTTCGTTAACAATGCCCTGACGACATGTGCGAACTGAGAAGCAAACCACCCTCCTCTAAATTAACCGCCTACAGCAACTAACCAATCAGTTTGGAGCTTCTTGACGCGGTCATAGGTTTATAGAAAGTAGTACGTGATGATGGCGATCCTAACGTTCATTTTTGGTACTAGAGACACTAGCATCCTTAAGCCTATTCACGTCTCGTTCCCTGTGCCCTTCACGGTCGCGAGGGTAAATCATACGCATGCAGTGGGGGGGGGGTCGACACTATTTTAGAGGATAAAGGAGTTAGGGCTTCTCATATTACAACACGGGGCGCCAGCAAGTTTAAACTAAGTGCACTTTTCGTTTTTATATCTATATAGTTTTGGGCGTAGGCTATGAGAGAGAGAGAGAGAGACGTACTTTTAGGAAGAGGTCTGACAATCATTTCATTGGATTCATTGGAATCTCTCTCGGCCAGCGTAAGTCTTTGCCTCAATAGAGTCGCTTCTCTTTTGGCTTCTTCTAGTTTACGTTCGGCGCCTCTGGCAGCCAGCTTCATTCATTCATTTCATTTTAATTCAATTAGTTCCTTTCTGTCTCGTTTCCCCCCATTTACAGGGTTCGGACAAGAACGTTTTATAGCGAAAATCCCTGACTTTTCTAATTTATCCCTGACCAAATTTTGATAAAAAAATCCCTGACCCCCGCGGGCCCATATTTAGCGTATTGCGCGAAGCAATCATGGTTTGATCTACCAAACAAAGTCCCTGACCTATCCCCGACTTTTTAGGAAGAAACTTCCCCCCCGCCCCGACTTATTCAGGTTTTCCAGGTTTCGTACGAACCCTGATTTAGATGACTAGTGTCGCCTTAAAACGAAACTTACCCAATTTTCGTGAGCTTTCTTTTCATGCGTCGAAACCAAATTCTTATAACTTCTTTCCGTTTCTTCCAATTCTTGTTTCAAAGATTGGACCTGCTTTCTAAAATGTTGCCAATCAAATTGACAACAACGAAAAAATAATAACGCGAGCGCCCGAATTAATAATGGGCAATTGGCTCCCAACCTAGTTAAGTTCTTCTAATCCTAGCTCAAAACCGCGAACCCCAATGTTAAAAATAATAGAAGGCCGCGAGTGCGAACGCGCCGAAATAAACTGGGATTAAGAAACGAATGAGAAGGGGGACTTACTTGAAGGTTTCATTTTCCTCCATTAATAAGACGAGGCGTCTCCCCGAACTATCAGCGTCGTATTCCTTCTGCTGCCTCATTACTTCTTGGGCACCCAACTCCCTAATTTTAAACGTAATTAAACACAACCAATCATGACGGGGGGGGAAGGTGGGCCCGCTAACTGTGGAACGACTAGGGTCCGGTTGGATTCCAAAAAATGGGGGAGGAATACTCGGAAAAATGTAGGCCGGTTTTCCCAAGCCCGCCATTTTTCCGAGTATTCCTCCCCCATTTTTTGGAGTCCAACCGGACCCTAGTCGTTCCACAGTTCCTCCCTCGCTCCCCTCACCATCCTTGAAACAACTACGTCAAAATATAAATAAAATGAAGCACGAAATTTACTTTTGAAGCAAGGCTTCCTTTTCTTTGAAGTAATTCGTTAAAACTTCGAGTTTGTTTAGCGCCTCGGTTCTCTCTCGCAACGCCGCTTTATAACTATCCTTGGCCTCGGCCATTTGTTTTTCGACTTCTTGCATCTTTGCTACGATAAACAGATGACGCAACGTTTGTTTGTTTCGCGTCTACTTCAGTAAGTTCTTAAGATATGTTGGCCATAAGTTTGTCACTGATTACAAACTGGGGCTTGTCACGACGTGACGTAGGTCATAGATTCGAGGAAAAGCGACGCCGGGTGACTTGAGCGCTGTCAAAGTCCAAGTAACGCGGACTAAATAGGACCGCGAAACTAACCACCGAGTAGTATAGGAAGTGTCATACTTATGGAAGGAACATATCTTATAAACTTAAGCAGGGTTCATACAACTTTTGGAAAACCAATTTCCCTGAGATTTCCAGGTTTTTCCCCCCTATATGGAGTATCCTATGGAGCAAATGTTAACGAAAGAAGGGGGGGGAAACAAGTTGGACTATAACATACTGAAAGGACATCCCCGTATCTCTACTAGAAACAGAGTTGCGAGCCTGCAAAGTAGTCTAATGCAATTCCTATGGAGGGGGGTTGTTTACGTTTTGCTTAATTACTCGGCCCCTGTTTGTCGTAGCCCTAAGTTTTTAGTATGGTTAGATGGGGGACAAATTGGACTATAACATACTCAAAGGACATCCCTGTACCTCTAGTAGAACCAGAGTTACGAGCCTGCAAAGTATAGTCTAATGCTATTCCTATGGAGGGGGTTGTTTGTTTACGTTTTGCTTAATTACTCGGCCCCTGTTTGTCGTAGCCCTACGTTTTTAGTATGGTTAGATGGGGGACAAATTGGACTATAACATACTCAAAGGACATCCCCGTATCTCAAGTAGAAACAGAGTTATAGGCCTCCAAAGTTTATTGTTGAAAATCAAAAGTAACCTTCTAACAATAAGTGAGACAGAAATAGGTTGACGGAGATATTGAGGTAGCCTCAAGTTTAAAGTATCCTTGTATGGGGAGCAAAGATGACTATAACATATCCAAAGGAGATCCCCGTAGCTCCAATAGAACAAGAGTTATGAGCCTCCAAAGTTAAGAGCAAAAATCATAAGTAACATAATAACAATAAGTGAGACGATCCCATAAGTTGACGAACATTTTGCTTAATTTCTCGGCCCCTGTTTGACGTAGCCCTAAGTTTTTAGTGTGATTGGATGGGGGGGAAATTGGACTATAACATACTCAAAGGACATCCCCGTATCTCTAGTAGAAACAGAGTTACGAGCCTCCAAAGTTGGGTGTAATGCTATTCCTTTGGAGGGGGGGGGGTTATTTGCTTACGTTTTGCTTAATTACTCGGCCCCTGTTTGTCGTAGCCCTAAGTGTTTAGTATGGTTGGATGGGGGACAAATTGGACAATAACATACTCAAAGGACATCCCGGTATGTCTAGTAGAACCAGAGTTACGAGCCTACTAAACGAGCTAGAGGGTGGGTTAGCTAAACGAGTGAGAGGGTGGGAACCAGAGTTACAGGCCTCCAAAGTTTAGTGTAGTGCTATTCCTATGGAGGGTATGTTTATGAACATTTTGCTTAATTACTCGGCCCCTGTTTGACGCAAATTTCCCTGAATTTGAGTAAAAATTCGAAATTTCCCTGAGGTTTTTGTCAACTATTTATTTCCCTGATTTCCCAGGTTTGTATGAACCCTGTTATGATGCAGCTGCGCAATGTTTCGTAAGCCTAGGTCTTTACTTACTGTCAAGTAGCCAGCCTCTCTCCTTTTCGCAATCAAGTTGAGTTTTGAGCAGATCTCGTTCATTTTGAACGTTTTTCAGATCCAAAGATAACTGAAAGAAACGTTTGATTCGGTGCAACCAACTTAAGATGAACCCCGTGACCTCGTGACCCGTAAAAACTATTTAAAAATGTTGAAACTAACCTGCGAAACGTCGACTAAACTCTTGACTAATTCTTCATCTATTAAAACAAATAATTATAAGTAATGAAGCGTTGCAGGGCCCAGTAGCAATATTTCCAAAATATTTATAGCAATTATAGGGATTTTTTTTCCATGAAAAATCTAGGATTTGTTTCCAGGTAATTATAGGATTTTATAGGACACTAAAATATTAATTAATTTCCTTCTTTTTATAAAGATCAGTCCAGTACCGCGAAAAACATTACGTATTATAGTCTGTCAAACGAAAGAAGAGCCCTGAGAAATTTGTCCAAATTGGTGTCGCCACCATCGATCCCATAGTACTTTATCAACTTGTTTTGTTTTGTCAATTGTCGTCTGTAATATAGTCTGCTATTATGTCATTAAAATATATTGCAATGCTAGTTCAACAAAGATAAAACTGGTGTCTTGTCGTTAATTTTGTTTTATATTCTTTAATACTGGATTATCGTAAAAAACCATGAAACATAAACATATTAAATATATATTGCAAAATGTATTGGTTCTATTGCGATTAAGCCTATCTGTTTATAGCAGACTATATTACAGACGACTATTGACAAAACAAAACAAGTTGATAAAGTACTATGGGGTCGATGGTGGCGACACCAATTTGGACAAATTTCTCAGGGCTCTTCTTTCGTTTGACAGACTATAGCTGTCTGTCCAGACGCCAAGCTCACCATGGAAGGCGGAGCATGCGCACTGACCGTTCAGTTCTCAGAACCAAAACATACCGAGGCATTTTTAACTATACTTAAGCTACAATCTCAGGGAAACCATTCCCAGTTTAACCAATGGGTTCCTTCAAATTCACGCGCGTTTCAAAATTATAGGATTTTTGACAATTTTTTCCTAAAATATAGGATTTTTGACGACTTTTGACTAAAATATAGGATTTTTGACGACTTTTGACTAAAATATAGGATTTTTGACGACTTTTGACTAAAATATAGGATTTTTGACGACTTTTGTCTAAAATATAGGATTTTTGACGACTTTTGACTAAAATATAAACTTTTTTGACGACTTTTGACTAAAAATATAAACTTTTTTGACGACTTTTGACTAAAAATATAAACTTTTTTGACGACTTTTGACTAAAAATATAGGATTTTTGACGACTTTTGACTAAAAATATAGGATTTTTGACGACTTTTGACTAAAATATAGGATTTTTGACGACTTTTGACTAAAATATAGGATTTTTGACGACTTTTGACTAAAAATATAAACGTTTTTGACGAATTTTTCCTAAAAACATAGGATTTTTTGACGAATCTAGGATTTTATAGGACAGTTTTAAAAAAATAGCGGTATTATAGGATCTTTGGGGGCTCGATGAGAATTTTAAGTTCCCATTTTAAAAGGGGGAGGGGGGGGGGGCGATTGGTTTTTTGGGAAAAAGTGTGTGGAAACTTACATTGTTCGGAGGATAATCCATTTTTATCTTGATCCAAATCTTCAACTTTCTTGATGGCTTCGTTCAAGAGGTCAATTTCTTTTTGCTTGAGATCGAGCGCCTTTTGAAAGTCTTCTTGATTTTGCGCGTACGTTTCCGTTTGCTTGCTCAACTCCAGGACTCGTTCGTTCCACTCGATGGCTTCTCGCAACAATTGCTCCTTTTCCTGCTCCAATCGAATACACCTGGACTGCGAATCCATTTGGGAATCTTCCGAAGCTTCCAACTTGGATTTCGTTTCTTTCAAAGTCTCTTCCAAGCGCTCGATTACATTCAATTGTTCCTGGGACTGTCGCTCCGCTTCAACGAGACGCTCTTGTAAAACACCATTCTATATTCGCGCAAATTGCAAAAAGGAAATCAACGCCAAGGCCAGGCTTTGAAAATCACCGACTTCTCCAAGCTTATCCCTGACGATTTTAATTACGCGTTTACCCACAGAGCCCACTTCACGATGACACCGGGCCCATATTTAGCATTGTTCGACACAATCATGGTTTGATATACCAAACGAAATCCCGGACTTTTTGGCAAGAAACTTAAAATCCCTGACTCCTCCTCCTCCCCCCCCCCCATTTTCCAAATCCCCGACTTATCCAGATTGCGTACAAACCCTGTACCCCTGTACGAAAAAACACGCCCTAAAGGAAACGCCCCCTCCACGAAAAATCACGCCACAATTATCATAGGTTTAAGACAGGGATATTCAATGTTTTAAGAGGGATGAGCAGTTCGAGGCTGTACATTCCGACGCGCTAGAGGCAGACGGTTATCATTCTAACGGGGGTCTAAAACGCGCTCCGTCCTTCCTTCCCCCCCCCTTTCAAGGAGAAATTGAAGTCCTATTCCCTCAGAGTATCCCCCCCCCCATTTTTTGCGTACCACCGTACCTAAGCCGTTCCACAGTCATCGCGCTCCTATTTCTCTTCCCCCCCAATCCTTGATTTGACCTTGAATGGTACTACTAAACCACTAGAAATCCGGTAGACGGTCCTACCGCGCCGCGTACCGCTTCCAAAATTTCCCTTTCCCTCTTAAAACATGATCTAATATCCCTGGGAAAGGAGAGTTGATCTTACCTGTTGGGCGCTCTCTTGAGCGGTATCGCGCAAGGCGCCAATGGTTTCTCTTTGTCCATCGAGCTGAGCCTGTAGATTTTGCACGGCAGCGGTAAAAGCCGAATTTTGATTCTGCGAATTTAAAAATTCAGATAACATTTGGTTCAGTTGTAATCCGGCTTCCGACGAGCTTTCTAACTGTTCCTCTAACGAGGAGACTGACTCTTCGAGACTATGGCAAAGGGCCTGAATGCGGGCGGCAACGGCGTTGAGAACCGGACACAAAATTGACATGCGAATTTTCGGAGGAGAATGTGTGCGAGTGTCAGTGAGTGAGTGCCCAGGGTGGCCGCAATATTTCGGGAGTGACCAGTGGACAAATAAAAAATAAAAAGGGGAAAAAGGGACCGGGGAAATCCAAAACAAAACCAAGGTTTTTCAATGAAAAAAAAACGATTAAGTCGATAAAAAAAATATTGGGATGCACTGAGACATGCGCCGCCGATTATGTTCGGTAGTTGGAAGAATTTGAGTGGTAGCGCCGCTTTGGGTGAATTAATTGGCCAATTAGGTGTTAGATACGCGAGTTAAGTGTACCAAGTTACCGACAGCCTCCAATCAAATTCCATACAAGAAAAAAAACCCACCCCAAAAATCAAAGTTAATAAACGCGTGTTTAGTTGAACATTCCGGTAAATTATTGCGCAGAGCATTTTTTTCTTTGGGCATGAAATTATATTTCTAAACTAGCAATGGCAATCCTTAGATTACAGTTAAATTATTACCAAGTTAATTTATTAAATTAAAATAAAACTTAATTGGCGCTACGCTACGTAGCGAGAGTCGTAATTAATTTATAAACCGCAAAGGGTCCCGGGAAAGCCCGTTTATCTGCTAAGACAACTAAAGCTGAAATTAAAATAAGGTAAAAAAAAACCCGTCTCATCACCTGGCTTTGGCTCAGTTCTACTTTCAAAGCTTCCAATTCTTCTTCATTTCTCCGCAAAGTTTCATTTGATTCCGCGATCTGATTAAATCGTATTGAAAATAATTATAGTCAGGGTTCGTACAACTTTTGGAAAACCGATTTCCCCGAGTTTCCACCCCCCCCCATATATTTCCCCGACTTTCCCATGTTTATCACATATTTTTCCCCGAGGGTTAGTGTTCCATGCTTTTCCCATATATTTCCAATATATTTCCAGGTTTTTTCCCCAAGTTTTCCAGGGTTTTCCCTGTTTTCCCACGTTTGTACGAACCCTGATAATTAAATTAAAAAATATGAGAAACTCCTTGGTACCTCGATTTTAGTTCGTTCGAGTTCGTCTTTCAAAAGAGTATTTTCAGTTCCGATTTTGAAGAGTCTTTCCTCCGTTTTACAAAGCATTCCTACACAAACAAGCGAGATTAAGCGTGTCAATTATTTTAAAAACACGGTATACGAGTCTTTGTGGCTTGTTCGCAATTACCGAGAAGATGTCCTTCTTTATTACTTCTTTTGATAATTAGAACGAAACTAATTAATAAAACCAGAAGAAATCCGGTACTGAAAGTCAAAAAGGTGGCGCCCGGCGACAACCCTTTCGTTCTCAAATCCATTAAGGCCGAATGTAAGGGATCTGGAACCTAATTCTATTCAATTAGAAACTTAAACGTCGTGATAATTTAATATCTTACGGAGTTCAGCGCCGATTGAACGTAACTTCTCAAAACAACGGGTAAATCTTCATTTTGATTGTCGTTCTCAAGATGTTCGACATCAGTCGGTAATTCACCCTGATTCTGATTCGAATTGTCAGTATTTTCGACATTGGATGATATCGTAAGGGTACTTTCAACATCAGAGGGGTCATTTTTTAGAGCTTGGGCGTGAGGTTCAACTGACAATTCTTCAAAAATTTCTTCTTTCAAAGATTCCTCGGCCACAATTCGACCGAGGTCATCTAAAGGGTTAACCTCGTGACCTTCTTTCGGAGATTGCTTTCGAGTTAAACTAAGATACTCTTCGTAGTTGGTATATTCAGGGACGGGTGGCGCAATTTCGTGGGTGAATTTCGGGGGCGTACTCGAATCGGAATCTAAATGTTCCATTGGTAATAAATGGGGGTCCGTTCGGGATTCATCTTTAACTTCGGAGTTGTCAAGGTTTTCCGACGAAGGTATCGAAGGTACGGATATTATTGTTGGCGGTTGATTACTAATTACGGTTGAGGTTGTTAATTGGGCGCTTGTTTCTTCAACCAAATCCAAATTAGAGTCCCTTTCTATTTTGCCAGAAATTCCTTGATTTGTTTCGGGAGAATCAATTAATTGAACATTTTGCGACGAAGCTATCGACGGTTCAGATATTATTTTTGGTTGTTCATTAATTTCAACCGTTTGAGTGATGGGTTGTTGAGTACTGGTTGTCGGGATTGATTCAGTGGTTGTTTTTTCAACCGAATTAGAGTCGCCGTTGACAACTTCATCGTCTGATTTGCCATCTTTCGTTTGGTTACTTTTCAGCGGATCAAACTGAACATCGTCACCTTTAACTTGGTCAAGGTCCAATTGCGCCGAGTAAATTTTATTTTCTTTAGGTATTGGATAAGGATATTCCTTTTTAGCAATTACATCTTCGACGACCCGTTGTTGGTCAACTTGACCCAACTGAGATTGGGTGGAGCCAGCGGCGGGTCGAGAGGCGTTCTCCTCGATGGCGGACTTTGATGTCGGATTAACGTCCTGTTCAGATTCAGGCGTATTTGTTTCGAAAGCTTTCGAGTTCGCCCCTGATGATTCTACAGTTTTATCACTGCCCGTTGTTGGTAACTGTTCATCTTTTGTATTAGCGCTGATTTTATCTTCTTTAGTATCTTGACTTTGCATCGGATTGTCCCTACTTACGGAGTCTCCATCATTAACCAATGGATCCGGGATTTCGTGACCCGCGGAGCTTTTATCTTGGGTTTTACCAGTTTCAGGGTTATTCGAGTGAACAGAATCGGGGTTGTTGGGTTGAACAGGTTCGGGGTTTTTGGGATGAACCGGTTCGGGGTTATTGGGATGAACCGGTTCGGGGTTATTGGGATGAACCGGTTCGGGGTTATTGGGTTGAACCGGATCGGGGTTATTGGGTTGAACTGGATCGGGGTTATTGGGTTGAACCGGATCGGGGTTATTGGGTTGAACCGGCTCGGGGTTCTTGGGTTGAACCGGCTCGGGGTTATTGGGTTGAACCGGCTCGGGGTTATTGGGTTGAACCGGCTCGGGGTTATTGGGTTGCACTGGATCGGGGTTATTGGGTTGAACTGGATCGGGGTTATTGGGTTGAACTGGATCGGGGTTATTGGGTTGAACTGGATCGGGGTTATTGGGTTGAACTGGTTCGGGGTTAGTGGGTTGAAGTGGTTCGGGGTTAGTGGGTTGAAGTGGTTCGGGGTTAGTGGGTTGAAGTGGTTCGGGGTTAGTGGGTTGCGCAACTTCAACAGTTTTGGGGTTTTTGTTCTGCCCTGAAGATGAAGGTGCAATCTGAACTGTCTCAGGGGTTTTATCTTGACCCGATTGAGATGCAATATCTGGGGTTTTATCTTGAACTGATTGAGGTGGAACATCAGGGGTTTTATCTTGACCCGATTGAGGTGGAACATCAGGGGTTTTATCTTGACCCGATTGAGGTGGAACATCAGGGGTTTTATCTTGACCCGATTGAGGTGGAACATCAGGGGTTTTATCTTGACCCGATTGAGGTGGAACATCAGGGGTTTTATCTTGACCCGATTGAGGTGGAACATCAGGGGTTTTATCTTGACCCGATTGAGGTGGAACATCAGGGGTTTTATCTTGAACTGATTGAGGTGGAACATCAGGGGTTTTATCTTGACCCGATTGAGGTGGAATATCTTGAGATGGAACTTGACCGGTTTCGGGCTTGGTATCTTTAAGTGGTGGTCCTGGAGACGGAGTCCCACCACTTCCCAAACTTCCATCTTTAACTGGCAGCTGAGAACTTTCATCTTGTTTGAGTTTATCTTGTTCCAGCGAAGTTGAACCATCGTTCGCCTTAAGTTTGACATCAATATCCTTCGCTACTACTGAAGGTACGGTAGTTACAACAGAATCTTGACTCTGGGTACTTGCCAACTCATCGGAATCAATTTCGTCTCCCGATTCGAATCCCTCATCTTCATCGTCATCTTCGTCATCGTCATCGTGACCTTCTTCTAGAGCGTCTCGAACATCCATTAAGGTTTTGGAATTTAATTTCCTGGCTTGCCACGATTCCTTTGACGCATCATCAGTATCATCAGTATCATCCACATTTGGTACAGCCATTTTAGAAGACTGCTGCACCACCGTTAAATTAGGTATCTCCTCTTTGATTGAGGGTTCCGGTACGTATGACGCTGCCATAACCGAATCAGTGGTGGTACTAAGATCCAAGCTCGACTCTAAACTAGTAACCAATTGGGGTGGCGATGGTCTAACGCCCAATTCCATTTGATTTTTGGGTAATTCCTCGGATACTTCATGTCCGTTTGCTTCGGAATCGGCCGGGTTGTCCTTACTTCCTAAAAATCCTACGATGGTATCGGCCACCTTATCGAAAAAGCCAAGACCCCCGCTGCTACTTTCCCCAGCCTCATCTTCCCTCGAAGAATTATCTTTAACACTTTCTTCGATATTTGTGGCCTCGTCTATGGAGGTCGCTGGCAAGCTGGCTTCAACCGACGCTTCGGCGAAACTAGTTTTCCCTAACTCGTTAACACTTTCAACCGAAATACTCGACGACTGAGTTACGGAAATTGTAGAGTAACTCGTTTGGGAAAAAGGTGGCCTAGTTTGCGATACGACGGAGCTAGGAGCGGCCGTCGTGGTCGGCGATACATCGATATCACCCGCGGGTACCTTGGTACCATCGATAACCAAGTACCGGGTGCCATCAACGACGGTGTAAGTATCACTTTCCGAATTAGACGGCGAGATAATATATTGAGTCTCCGCTTGAGTTGTATCGGTTAACGATGATTTAGTGGCGTTTATAACGTCATTTAACGTTTGACTAGATGGTAATTGTTGGTTTTCTAAGAAGATAAGGCACGCGTTAAAAGGGAACCCGAAAAATCCTACCCTTATTCCCGATATGCGCGCGCAGCCCAAGCTTATCGCTCCATTTTAACGGACGTTTTGCTTAATTACTGTTTGTCGTAGCCCTAAGTTTTTAGTATGGTTGGATGGGGGACAAATTGGACTATAACATACTCAAAGGACATCCCCGTATCTCAAGTAGAAACAGAGTTATAGGCCTCCAAAGTTTATTGCTAAAAATCAAAAGTAACCTAATAACAATTAGTGAGACACTAAAATAAGTTGACGACGATATTGAGGTAGCCTCAAGTTTAAAGTATCCTTGTATGGGGAGCAAAGTGGACTATAACATACTAAAAGGAGATCCCAGTATCTCTTGTAGAACAAGAGTTATGAGCCTCTAAAATTTAAAAGTGTAGTGTAATGTTAATCCTATGGAGGGGGGTATGTTCACGAACATTTTGCTTAATTACTCGGCTCCTGTTTGACGCAAATTTCCCTGAATTTTACCAAAAATTCGAAATTTCCCTGAATTTTCCCTGAGGTTTTCGTCAACTATTTATTTCCCTCATTTTTCCAGGTTTGTACGAACCCTGACAACCCCTTTGGAGCGGGGCGGCTCACCACTGTAAAGTGGGGGCGCTGTTTTGGTAATCATAGGCAGCAGAGGGGGGGGGGTCGAGACTATTCTGGTGGATAAAGGAGTTAGGTCTTCTCATATTACAAGTTTCAATTAACGAAGCGATGTGTACTTGTTGTTTTTATATCTATATACTTTTGCTAGGCCCCTGGGACACGGTCGTCAAAGGATTTTTCAGGGATGTCAATTTAATATGGTGGCGAATACAAGTCCATTTTAAAGAGGTTAAGAGGCCGAATCGAATACGGTAGCCAATAGGGGAGTAGGAAATTTTAAATTTGCCCTGAAAAGGGATTGGTCAGTTCGATTTTCGGGATGTCCCTTGAAAATGTAGAAGCAGGGAGGAGAGAGAGAGAATGAGAGAGAGAGAGAGAGAGGGAGGGAGAGAGAGAGAGGAGAGGGAGAGAGAGAGAGAGGAGAGAGAGAGGAGGAGAGAGAGAGAGGGAGAGAGAGAGGGAGAGGGAGGGAGAGAGAGAGAGAGAGGGGGAGGTGAGTGTTGCTCTACTGAGAAAGCAATGTCCATTGAGAGAGAGAGAGGGAGTGTCGCGCTAATGTCAAAGAAACAGTAATATACGGGACTTACGAGGTTACCGCCCCCTTTTCGGAGAGTTGTTCTGCGAAGGCTACAGAGCGCGTTCGACGACAGGCAATGTCAGCCACTAACTAAAGGCCGCCGACAGGTTATGGCAGCGCCCACAGAAAACCTCTCGTAAATCCCGTATAAAGAGTGGAAAAAAGGGAGGAGGGGAATTTTTAACTCTTTAGCTTGATTCTAGGTAACGCGCACGCGCAATTGGCCAACCAACGAGTCTATTCACATTATTACAACCCCCCCCCCCCCGCAACCGAATTTCGAAGATATTTATATAGAGCTATTTCAGTGGGGGAAACATTTCGTCTGCTACGAAAATTGGGCCTGCCTTTGAGTGTAGGGCGGCCATTTTATGAGGGTTTTCTCTATGGGCAAATAGCATTGGTGACGTAGCCATTACCCCCTCTGAAATAGCTCTATAGGAATTATAGGTATTTTTTCATGGAAATATAGGATTTTATAGGACGGTTTTCCACAATTATAGATTATATAAGACACTAAAGTATTAATTTTTTTTTTTTTTTTTTGAAAAACCAGTACCGCAAACAGGGGCGGAGTAATTAAGTAAAACGTAAACAAACAACCCCCTGTGGCGAGCTCCTGTAATCCAGCCCTTTGGAAGCTAGAATCGATGGGATAGGGGGATGTCCTTTGAGTATGTTATAGTCCAATTTGTCCCCCATCTAACCATACTAAAAACTTAGGGCTACGACAAACAGGGGCCGAGAGATTAAGCAAAACGTCTGTTCTACTAGAGACACGGGGATGCCCCCCCCCCGTGATACCGAGCTATTTTTTAGCCACATCGTATGATGAACATCTACGATGAGGGTCTTAGTTTGACCTGGCCTGTTGGTGGTGGTGGCGTCGTGAAAGAGAAACGCATTAGGCAGTATAAAATTTTTCGATCGTCATTGAAGGGAGAGTGAATGGCAGAGAATTGTGGTGAGGTGATATATTTCGTTCGTGTATTGTAAAAGGAAGGAAATTATGATAGTTAGGTTAAGCCATGTACCCTCCCTTAAAAATTCCTCTTACCCGTCGACAATAAGAGTTTCACGCTCCCCTCTTTCAACATTCAAAGAAATCGAGGGAAATTTTGAAAGCAAAAGCAAGTATTTACTGACGTTCTTTTTAGAATGGTCTTAAGGCGCCGGGATATTACAATTATTGGGTGTTTTACCCAATTCTTTCTCTTTCAAACTCTTCTGACCATAAGTTCATGTTAGAAATTTATAAGAAGCGATAAGTGTGCATCGGCATAAGTCTATGTTGTAAACTCATCGAGGGGATAATCACTAAAACTATCTGTTCTTCCATTCGCCGGAATATTACAATTACGGCATAAGTAAATTTATACGGGTAATAATTCTATCACCGTTTAGGGTAGGGCATCGAGGGGCTATTCACTCTGATTTTATGCACGGTAAATCATTTAGGCATTGTAAAACATTCACTCATTAGGGTAAGGTATAGAGGGGTTATCCACTCATTAGGGTAGGGTATAGAGGGGCTATTCACTCGTACGATGTGGCTACTATTACGAGCCCTTGGGTCGCCTTGTTTAATAAGTTAGCTAAAATATTAGGGAAACCATCCCCATTTCATGATATTTTTTAGACCCAAGTCCTGGTTTAACCAATGGGTTGCTTAAAATTCGCGCAAATTATAGGATTCAATAGGATTTTTGGAGATCTTAGCGAAAATTATGGGATTTTATAGGACAGTTTTAAAAATATGTGATTTTATAGGAACTCCTTGTGTGAAAACCATCTATTGTAAAGTCGGGAAAGGTAGTGTTCCTATCACGTGACTAAAACATCTAGTTTTCACCGCTATCTATCGCGGGGGGGGGGGGACGTACTTGCATAGGGGTGAAATGGACTTCACCAACTTGTTTTTTTTTAAAAAATCTGGCGTTTTTAAATGCAATTGAAAAAGTGAGGGTTGTTATAAAACCCATATTTGTCAATCAAAAATATTGGGCGATAAGCCTTGGCACAGGCATCGGGAATAAGGGTGGATTAAGAAGGCAATCTTTGAAGGATATTTAACCACGAGATGGCGCTCTACGCCTGGCTAAATCGCCATCTAGTGGTAAGGTAAATATACTAAGCAGATCACCCTTCAATATCAAAATACCACCAATATTGTCTGGAAGTTTATCATGACTTATTTGTTCCTTCGTTTGCTTTTTTGAAACGTGAGGATCCTAAAACAAAGTGCGAGCCTCCCTTCAAAAAACGTATTCTAAAGCTTCTTTCCCACCTCCCTTTAACCAGACTTACCAGCAAATCAACTTCTTTTAAATCTTTTGTTTTAACTATTATTTTAGTTTCCTTTATAAATTTAGAATACGCGTAACCAGACGAGCCATTTAACTTAAATATAGTAATAATAATCAGTTAGTTAATTAATTGATAACTAACACTTTTAGTTGCAGTTTATTATACCTCTATCTTTAATAATCCATCTTTTCCCCTTATTTTATCTTTAGATTTACTAAAAATCTTAACTTTTTCATGCGGTTTTAGTTTTAAGAACGATTCGTCGGCATTGGGGTAGAATTGAGTCGTTTCTCCTTCAGAAACTGCGGCTGAAATGGTTGCGATAATCGCGGGTAAGATGCGAAATTGCCCAACTTAGTACTTATTCTCGGTCATTATCATAATTCATTCAAAAAAAATCATATGGAAACTTAAGCCTTGGTTAGTTTAAACTTACCATCACATCGCTCGTTAGCGCACAAGGCGATATAAGATAAAGCAGTTTTATGTTGAATTGAAACTAAGAGAACTATAAATATAATATACGCTAAAATCAACTTAAACATTTTGCTAAATTTAACATTTATTTATAACATTCAATCGCGACGGTGTAAATAATACTCATCATTCATCACGATTCGCGATGAATTTTTTCAAGTAGACGACACTGTCGACACACTAACCCCGCGCGCCAGTGGGCCACGTCATCCCAGCCCTATTATTGGTTAAAAATTCAACGTACACGGCGCACTGGTTCACGCAAAAAACACGACTGATACCGTTGCCTACGATAATCAATGCCTGTGCGCGGTGGCTCCGAAGGGGGGGGGGACTTTTAAGAAACGAGACTTTTTCTCCCTACTTTAGCGCGAGATTTCACTGATAGCTGGACCGAAACGCGCGCGAAAATTTGTATTTAAAATTCTAAGCGCGAGAAAATGAACATTTCAAATTATTTAGGTCCAGCTATTAGCGCCTCAGGTGAGAGAATTTGGCAACTTAAATTGCTAAAATAAAAATAAAAAATCGGCGCCGCGCACAGGCCTTGATTAACGTAGGCAACGCTGTCACTGATACCTTTTCCATTGACGTTTTAAATATGTCTCCTTTAATATTGCTCCGTGTTAACAGATTCTTAGGCATGCGTTTCTGACGTCACTAACGTTACATAATTTACTTTTTGGCGGCAAAAGACATTTAACACAGTTAAACGTGCGCGCTCGAGAAGAAAGGATTGTGATCAAAACCCGGAGTCGGCAACTTTATAATTCGGATTTACTTTACAAATAAAGTCACGGAATTGAAAACTAGGGGCCTAGTTCTTTTCCGATGTCGAATTTTACGTCTGAAATAATGGACTGCATCGAACCAGTTACAATTACAACAACAAAAGGTGACAACGCCGAATGTCCACTTGGGCTTCCCCATGACTCGACGCGACAAAAGGTAATGAAAATTAATTTAACTACTGAATTATTTTAACCATTAGATTGTTTTATTTATAAATTCTATTCTTGATTTTTAGATGCAAAGTGATTGTGAAAGTAGTTTCGAAGGGTCCAGATTGGTCAAGGAGGAGGAAGGTGTTGAAAAATCGCGAGAAATGATCAGAGAAGAGCAAAAAGCTAAAAGAGCCGCGAAGAAAATCGAATCGGATCGAAAGGTAAAAACTCTCTAATCCTATCTTAAGCTAAACTAATCAAGCATAACCTAACCCAATTAAACCTAAATAAAAAATACCTATTTTGTTGTTTGTTAATTTTTGAGGGCGCTGAACGCGAATATGTCATTTATTTTCTTTAAAGGGAGGGTGAAGTGGAAAATCAAGTGATTTTTTATCGATTCTTCTAATTATAAGACCAGTCTGCATAGTGAAACATTCGGGAAATATCTTCGAATGATTTTAAAATTCAAATTAGGTTCCGATTTTAAGAATAATTTGAAGTATCCCCCTCCGACCAATCGCGTAACGCCCTGCCTTTTTATTAATAAAAAGGAGTTTGGGCTTCTCATATTACAAGGCGCCAGCTAGTTTCAATTTGAATTAACGAAGTGTACTTTTTGTTTCTACTCCTATAAACTTTTGGTGTAACCCGCCATAACGACTCTTTCAGGCCCTCTTAGAGAGAGAACAGGAGCAGTTACAAAAAGAGAAATGGTACACTCACTTGCAATCGCTTTTGAGTCGCAGCCAACTATACGAACGGGTTTTAACGAAAAAAATTGAGCAGCAGAAAAAGGCCAAAGAAGAAATGCGAGCGAAACGTCTCCAGATGATGGAAGAGCCTGAAGACCCAAGTACATCTCTGGACAATACTCCGCCAAGAAAACGCAGAAAAACAGCTCGAAGATTAGAGTTGTCACCGCAAGAGATCGAGAATATGGCTCCCATGACGCCACCGCCTCCCAAAGTGACGCAACCGGAGTTAGGGAAACAACCCGCTAGCTTCATTGGCCAAATGAGGGAATATCAAATCGAAGGATACGAATGGTTGGCCACCTTGTACGAAAATGGGATGAACGGCATCTTAGCGGACGAAATGGGCTTGGGAAAAACGATTCAAGCCATCGCCCTAATTGCCAGTTTAATAGAACGAAAGATTAAAGGACCCTTTTTGGTCGTTGGTCCTTTATCGACGCTCGGCAATTGGATCAGCGAATTCCAAAGATTCACTCCGACCATTAGAACCGTTTTGTTTCGAGGCAGTAAAGACGACAGGAAACTAAAGACGAAGGAGATTGCCAGGACGCACGTCGTCGTCACCAATTACGATTTGATTATGAATGACAAGGAGTTGTTGAGCCAGTTTCGGTGGACTTATATCATCGTGGACGAGGGACATCGTTTGAAAAATCCCGATTGCCTGTTTATAAAGTAATCGTTTGTTAAAAGGATACTTTTGAGATGCGGGGGAGGTGCTTTTGACGCGTCATTGTGGCCAGCCGTAACGAATCCATCGCCCGCTTCTCAAAGTATCGTCTTTACGGACGGGGGAGAGAAACGTGTTCTTCTAATTTCTAATCGAGTTTAAGTTCCGTTGTTTATCATTTTTTTAGAGCGCTCAAAACGTACAAATCCGAGAACAGACTATTGTTGACCGGAACTCCGCTTCAGAACAATCTCGTCGAGTTGTGGTCTCTCCTCAATTTCCTAATGCCTGATCTCTTTGATGACCTCAATGTGTAAGTCGTCTACCAACCAATCTCTCGTCGTAACCTTTGAACCATTCCAATCAAGGTCTCGAACTAACGTCGGGCCTAACCCGACTAACTTTTAGGTTCCAGTCTTGGTTTGACGTGTCCGCCATGGAGGAAGAAGGTGGCAACGCCGAGATAATAGCTCAAGAACGCGAAAAGCGCGTCATCGCGACGTTGCATCAGATTCTAACGCCGTTTTTGCTGCGTCGAACCAAAGCCGACGTCAACTTAAATTTGCCACCCAAGAAAGAAGTCATCGTCTACGCCCAAATGACCCCTTTAGAGGCCAAGTACTACAAGGCCAGTTTGGACAAGAGCATCAAGAAGCTCTTGGGAGTCGATAAGGAGTTTCGAGTTGATCTCGAGGAATTTGATGGCGCCACCACCGGACTTAAAAGGAAAAGGTCCTGCCGACGACAGATCAACTATAAGACCTTCTGCGAACTTGACGATTCCGACGAAGAAGAACAGTTGGAAAGGGCCTATATCGAAACCATGGAAACTATTAAAAGGTAGACCAGCTTGAACTCCTATTCAACTCCGGGACCCGGAAAAATAGGCCAAAAACGCGTGGTGGGGGGGGGGGAGGAGTTACTAACATTAACCGTTAAAGGGTATACCTTGAACTCGGTTCAACTCCGGGACTCGGAAATAGGCCAAAATAGGTCAGAAACGCGCGGGAAAAGCTATAGGAGAGTTATTAAAAAGATGGCCCCGAGGGTTGGGCTCCTAGTAGTAGAACCCTCATCTTAAGAGAGAATACATATTCATCGGTAGCATGTGGCTAAAAAGGGACGGGGAATTTAAAAATACGCCTATTTCGAATTTAAAAGTAGACCAAAAATGATTTCGCGAGCAGAAACGAGGAGGAGAATCGAGTGCAAAAGGTCACGAGTCAAATAAGGTTGAAGTTGGGCAGCATCATGATGCATTTAAAAAAGATAGTCACCCATCCGTATCTCCTGGAATATCCCTTAACGGAAGACGGCGAATACTTGGTTGATGAAAACCTGGTCAATCACAGTGGCAAACTGCGGGTCCTGGATTGCTTACTCAAAGAGATGAAGACGCGCGGACACAGAGTAAATACTAATAGCCCAAAAAAGGCCAACCTAATTTTGTCGCCATAAACAAACTTAATTATTCAACATTAGGTTTTGATCTTCTCTCAAATGACCATGCTACTGGATATTTTGCACGATTATTGCGTCATGCGCGACTACAAATTTTGCCGTTTGGACGGAAGAATGTCCTTAACGGAACGCGACCAAAACATCGCCGACTTCAACAATGACGCGGAGAATTTTATTTTCCTGATTAGTACGCGTGCCGGTGGATTGGGCATCAATTTGGCCAGCGCCGATACCGTCGTCATATTCGATTCCGATTGGGTAAGCGGCCAACGCGCCTTGCCCCTTCCTCGACGCGCTTTCACTAATATCTTTCCTTAACAGAATCCCCAATGCGATTTGCAAGCCCAAGACCGTTGCCACCGTTTTGGACAAACGAAACCCGTCATAGTTTATCGCATCGTGACGCGTGACTCCATTGACGAGAAGGTCGTGAGTCGCGCCAACGCCAAACGAAAGTTAGAAAAGATGATCATGATGAAAGGTAAATTAAGCGGGGACATTAAAACGTCTAAAAAGGTTCCCAGGGAATGTCTTCGTCTCATTCTTTGGCTGGTTTTTATTTGTCGTTTTTGCAGGACGTTTCTGCGGTAATGAAAGAAGCGTCAAGGCGAAAGGCGGCAAAGATCTGATTTTGGAGCATTTGGAAGAGCTACTTGAAAGTATGGATCAGCGAGAGTGCGTTTTACCCCAAGAAGGACGCGTTTTCACCGAGGAACAACTGGCGATCTTAATGGACAGATCTCTTATCCAAGTTCCGGAAGCGTCCAATACCGAACGCTGCTACTTTAAAGTTATAAATACCGAGAATGTAGCTGCGGATGAAGATACAATTGAGTAGTTCCAAAACATATAGTTCATTTTTACGGGTTTGATGACGCATTTATCATTCCATTTTCGTTTTAACTCTTCTTGTTGTACAATCTCTTCTATTTATGTTGACTTGATTTTTAAACCAAAGAAATTTTATTTTTAAACTGTTGCGGCAAATAATACTCATTTAATCTTTCAAAGTGATAAATAAAACGTTGTTGCAATACGTCGTCTATTATTATTATTATAGGAAATTACTCCACTCGAACTGCCTTGTCTGTCATTTGGCCTATTTGCCTGACTTGTTCCCCCCCCCCGCCCCCGCCGACACTTTTTGGCCTATTTTCCTGACTTATCCCCCCCTCCTTTTTGCCTATTTTCACCAACTTGTCCCATGACACATTTTTACCTATTTACCTGACTTACTGGTACCTGACATGTTTTGACCTCTATTTTCCCCAACTTGCCCCCCCCCCCCGGACACCTTTTGAGCCATTTTCCTGATTTGTCCCCCCCCCACCCGGCACATTTTGGCCTATTTACCCTACTTCCCCCCTCCACCGACGCGTTTTGGCCTATTTACCCGACTTGCCCCCCTCCCCCCTGACACTTTTTGACCTATTTCCAAACTATTACATCCATAAGTAGATACCTGAATTGAATTCCCAGTAAAATTGACCCTTGACCTTTGAACTCTTGAATCAACTTAATTTAATTAAGGTAGCAAATATAATATTTGAAAAATATTTGGTTTTTTATTATTTAACATTCCAAAAAATATAATTAATAATTAATGGTTAAAATGGAAAATTTTAGCAAAAGAATAAATTTTTTCAAGCTCTAAGCAACCCTAAGTTTGAGTTTTGGCAAAGAGCCATCATGTCTTTGCAAAATTTTCAATTCAATTCAATTCCATGGTGGGTGGTTAGTTAGTTAACCGGATAAGTGCTCCCTTAAAAACTCCTCTACGGTGTCAGTGTCCCATTTTTGAATGCTAAGTTCCTCTTGAACATTGTCATCCGCGTCCATCATTTTAATAATAGGATCAGCGCCTCGCACGTATTTTACGCTAAGGCCGGGAAATTGTTCCGCTCGCTCGCTCTTAATAAAAGCTAAGACGGCAAATAATCAATAAATATCAACCGCAAAAAAAGGGGGTCAGCATTTAAGGTATCGTTACCTTGAACTTGCGGATAATGACCTATTTTTCATCCGCATACTTCCAAGCGAGCTTGAGCGTATTTCTAAATTAAATCGCCCCTTTAATTACTCTTAAGTCTATCACCGATAAGGTGTACTACCGACACGAGTACTGACTTTTAAGGGTTCTTTGGAACTCTCCTGACAACATTGTTGGCAATTATCTCGCAACTCGTTAAGTTCAAATTGCGCCAATTTATCGCACCAATTACACAACAGATCATTCTTTCTTAAACCAACGGCTAAACACTCTTCCGACGAGAGCTCGCAATTTATTACCGAAATCTAAATAAAATACAATGATTGACGCGTCAACTTTGAGCCAAGGCTTAAGGACGAACGCGACGAATTACGCAAAATAACAAATATTGCACTTACGAAAACTGAATAAAAGGCCCAAATGATAGAAGATGGTTCGATCTTCATGATAATTAATTATGATTATTATTATAATAAAGTTAATTCCATAATAAGAACTGGGAAAATACAAATAAATAACTCGGGCCCACAAATTAAATTAAGAGACACGTTTCCTAAACCATAGCACACTCGATCACGCAGCCTCGAGTTGAGCGAGTTGGCTATGGAAGCAAAGAGAGTATAGGGGAGGAGTGGAAAGAGGGGCAAAACTTGTCTCGCTTTTCTACCGCGCATCTTCAATGCGCAGTACCGAGGCATTTCCGTTTGAGACATTAAATGGTATCGTAGGTGGCGCTATTGAGCCGGAAACTCCCTCGTACCGCTAGCCTTGCCGCTAGTATAATTTGAGCGAGACATAACTATTTACGCTTGTGGAGCGGGGGAGCTTCCACTCCTCCCTTATATTCTCTGTGATGGAAGCAGCGTGAATTACCTCTGAATTACGAAAACTGAATAAAAGGCCCAAATGATAGAAGATGGTTCGATCTTCATGATAATTAATTATGATTATTATTATAATAAAGTTAATTCCATAATAAGAACTGGGAAAATACAAATAAATAACTCGGGCCCACAAATTAAATTAAGAGAAAAGTTTCCTAAACCATAGCACACTCGATCGCGCAGCCTCGAGTTGAGCGAGTTGGCTATGGAAGCAGCATGAATGTTGCACTTACGAAAACTGAATAAAAGGCCCAAATGATAGAAGATGGTTCGATCCTCTAAAGGCCCATTCAGACGACACTCTTTTTCTCGCTACGCTCGCTGTGCTGAGCTCATCAGATTTTCTGGCTTCACCAGCCTCTAGAAAATGCACTGTTCACACGGCCAAAATTTTCTCATTCTTGATCTCGGCAAAGCGAGAAAAAAGTTCGAATCTCTTGAAATTTTAGTAAGAGATATCGAAGGGTTATAAATTATCGTGCAAAGATTTAAAACGAACAGTTTTTTTCTTAAAAATTCTCTAGGTTAATAAATAGGTTTTGATTATGCATAAATAAAACTTTAATGCATTTTTGAAAAACAACTATTCGTTTTAAAACTTTGCACGATAATTTAAAACCCTTCAATATACTTATCAGTAAAATTTCAAGGGATTCGAGCCAGTGAAACCAAAGAAAACACATTTCCACATAGAAGCAGACTACACAACAAAGAATGACGTCATTTCGGAAGCACTCTATTGGCTGTGCCGAGCAAAGAGAGAATTTTTTCAACTTTTTTTCTCGCTTTGCCGAGATCAAGAATGAGAAAATTTCGGCCGCGTGAACAGTGCATTTTCTAGAGGCTGGTGAAGCTAGAAAATCTGATGAGCTCAGCACAGCGAGCGTAGCGAGAAAAAGAGTGTCGTCTGAACGGGCCTTTAGACCTCTTCCACAATGGCTTTGTACCATAGATTATCTTTGTATTTTGCCAAACAAAGGGAATCTCTTTGCAAAGACCTTAACATCGAGTAATTCGAATTTAGGCGAGCCGACTAATACCAAAAGCGTATAGATGTAAATGCAAAAAGTGCCCTTCATCAACAATTCCCCACCTATGGCTGTTGATGACGCGTGTAAAGTGAGAACCAAACTACCCTCCCCTCTCAATTTACCGCCTACAGGAACTAACCAATCAGTTTGAAGCTTCTTGACGCGGTCATAGGTCAGGGTTCATACAACTTTTGGAAAACAAATTTCCCTGAGGTTTTTCCCCATATACTTCCCTGAGTTTGTCGTAGCCCTAAGTTTTCAGTATGGTTGGATGGGGGACAAATTGGACTGTAACATACTCAAAGGACATCCCCGTATCTCTACTAGAAACAGAGTTATGAGCCTCCAAAGTATAGTGTAATGTTAATCCTATGGAGGGAATGTTCACAAATATTTTGCTTAATTACTCGGCCCCTGATTGTCGTAGCCCCAAGTGTTTAGTATGGTTAGATGGGGGACAAATTGGACTATAACATACTCAAAGGACATCCCCGTACCTCAAATAGAACCAGAGTTATGAGCCTCCAAATTCAGTGTAATGTTATTCCTATTTAGGGAATGTTCACGAACATTTTGCTTAATTACTCGGCCCCTGTTTGACGCAAATTTCTCTGAATTTTACTAAAAATTCCAAATTTCCCTGAGGTTTTCCGTCAACTATTTATTTCCCTGATTTTTCCAGGTTTGTATGTACCCTGTGCATGCTAGGGGGAGGAGATAGTCTGACGTCACGCAGTACCCCCCTCCCTCCCCCTATGGTTGGCATCATTTTTGCGCGTAGAATACTGTTAGGGGGGGGGGGTGAAGCTCCAGTAGTAGATAGAACAGTGTGTGACGTTTCAGGGTCAGAACTGTGGACTGCAATACGTCACAGACATCACGTGATACCAAGATACATAGAGTGAGACTGGATGCTTAGTCCTTGTTATTTTTTTTATCGAGATTGCAGCGCCAATTCCATGAAGTGGTGGTAGTTTACGAAATAAAACGAATTAAGCTTCTTCGAACCACCAAGCCTCTCCTTGGTCACGTGCCTCTTCTGACGTATTTCAAATAATTTTTACCCACCCGCCCATACCTTCTTTACAGTCCCTTTAATATAGTGGCGGACAGCGTGGGAAATAAGGCGGTGGCACAGGGCAAATGACCAGTTTAAAAATTAAATTGGAGGGGGGTCAGTGGTCCACTTGATCACTAATAAAGTTCAAGGGTAGCCAGAGTCCAGACAATAATATCTTAACTATTTTAATTATCCAATTCTTTAGTTTAGCAGACGACACTACCTGGTCAATGGTCATGGAACAGTTTATTTATTCCCAACCAGGGGGGTCAGTGGTTCACTTGACCACTAATAAAATTCAAGGGTAGCCAGAGTCCAGACAATATCTTAACTATTTTAATTATCCAATTCTTTAGTTTAGCAGACGACACGACCTGGTCAATGGTCATGGACCAGTTTATTTATTCCAGACCAGGGGGGTCGCTGGCCCAATGTCCAGTTTAAAAAAATCCTTATTTCCCACCATGTACACCAGTATTGTTAATTTTAAAAATGGTAACTTTAGTAACCAAAGGCAGCTAGGGAATTGTAAATGAAGCAATGTGTACTTTTTGCCTTTATATCTATAGACTTTTGATTTTATTCCTTAAAGGGAGGGTGAAGTAGAAAATCAAGTGATTTTTTATCGATTCTTCTACTAATTATTATAGACCAGTCTGCATAGTAAAACATTCAGGAAATACAGATTCCGAATGATTTTAAAATTCAAATTAGGTTCAGATTTTAATGATAATTTTAAACAAGGACTGCCGACCAATGGCGTAAGGCCCTGCCTTTTTGTCAACAAAATTCTCGTGGCACGTTCCATGTCTCGCGCCACGATTTTCACGTCGCGCGCGAATTTTATCAAATCTCGTGATAAATTTCTTTAGGCATGGCGCGTGCCACGAGAATTTTGTTAATAAAAAGGCAGGGCGTTACGCGATTGGTCGGAGGTCCTTCTTTAAAATTATCCTTAAAATCTGAACCTAATTAGAATTTTAAAATCATTCGGAAGTATTTCCGGAATGTTTTACTATGCAGGCTGGTCTTATAATTAGTAGAACATTTGATAAAAAATCACTTGATTTTCCACTTCACCCTCCCTTTAATGAAGCAATGTGTACTTTTTGCCTTTATATCTATAGACTTTTGATTTTGTTCCTTAAAGGGTTTATGAAGAGTCTAAATAACTGCCTTAAAAATAAGTCAATATGAAAAGATAATGAATTGAAACTTATTACTTTTCGTAATAAATGAATGAAAGGGTTTATGAAGAGTCTAAATAACACTGTAGAGTGAATTAAGAAGGCGAACAGTATTATAAAGATTGCGCCAATAAACCCCTCCCCATTTTCGTTTTTAATGAAGTGTAAGAAACAAATGGTTCATCCTATTTAAGGCTTTATAATATAAATTAAATATAATTATTAACGTGTAACGCAACTTTTACAAAAGTATCAAATACAAAAAGAACTCGAGTATACTTGAAATGGAAATTATTATTACACGCACCGAATTCGCCTTCATTTTAAAGGGAGAATGAAGTAGTGTCCAAATTACTTAAATATCGGTAGTCATAAACGGATAAATTTAAAAGTGACGCGGGATCAATTTAAATCCATTACACCCTCCCTTTAAGATTTTTAAACTAAAGGGAGGATGGATTTAAAGTCATTCATCCTCCCTTTAAGATTTTTAAACTAAAGGGAGGATGGATTTAAAGTCATTCAACCAACCTTTAAGATTTTTAAACTAAAGGGAGGATGGATTTAAAGTCATTCATCCTCCCTTTAAGATTTTTAAACTAAAGGGAGGATGGATTTAAAGTCATTCATCCTCCCTTTAAGATTTTTAAACTAAAGGGAGGATGGATTTAAAGTCATTCATCCTCCCTTTAAGATTTTTAAACTAAAGGGAGAGTGAAGTAGTGTAGAACCAAGTTCTAAACGAAACTTTTCGGTTAAATTTACACGTCATGCGGGATAAATTTAAAGTAATTCATTGTCCCTTTAAGATTTTTAAACTAAAGGGAGAATGAAGTGGTGTAGAACCAAGTTCTAAACGAAACTTTTCGGTTAAATTTACACGTCATGCGGGATAAATTTAAAGTAATTCATTGTCCCTTTAAGATTTTTAAACTAAAGGGAGAATGAAGTGGTGTAGAACCAACTTCTAAACGAAACTTTTCGGTTAAATTTACAAGTGACGCGGGGCGAACTTAAAGTAATTCATTCTCCCTTTAAGATTTTTAAACTAAAGGGAGAATGAAACGGCCTTACTTTCAATTTTATATTCATAAAATCGTAAAGGAAACTTTTATATAAATTTTAAATTGATTTAATCGTCCAGCCATTTCAATCTCCTTTTAAAATGGCCCAACGCGACCTTTTGACCCGCGGAAGAAACAATATTTACAGCTTTGAGCTTGGATTATCAAATTTGAAATATACCTAGAATGTACGCGTACAAAAGAATTTCAATTAAACCTTGGTGGTCATTAAGGATTTGAGTTTTGGTCACGTGATTGTTTTTCTAATTTTGGGGGGCGGCGTTGGCGGAATCTCGATATCGATGGAGTCGTTGCCGACAATCAGCCTTAAGCGTTTCGTGCCGCCTCCGCTTTTAAGCTTACCACCACCACCACTCTTGTTACAATTACGAAATGTGGCTTCGAGTTCGCGACGAGAAGATCTTTTTTTCTTTTCTTTATGACGTTTCTTCTTCTTCGACCTCGACCTCGCGCCTCGTGACCTCGAGAGTGTCGATGATGACGTCATCGGTGACCTTTCATTAACTAAACTACTACTACTACAGGCGCCGCCATCTTTAACGGGTGATAAAATCTCGTAAATCTTACGTTCAGGGACTTTACTTTTTCTACGATTGCTTTTAGTCGCCGTCGCGTGCTCGTCTAATTGCGTCGTTCGACGAACGCGGATGGTTAATTTTAAACAACCGTGTGGTGCTGCGGCTAGTGGTGGTGACGAGTCGTTTGTAAGAACAACCGAATCACGCACAATCGCTTTTTCGGCGCATTTTTCCGACATTTCAGCGAAATTCGACGATTTCTCATCAATCCTCAGCGAATTTTCATCGAATTTCCACGGTTTTTCATCGAAATTCCCCGATTTTTCAGGGAACTTACCAGAATTTTCATCGAAATTCCCCGAATTTTCATCGAATTTCCACGACTTTTCACCGAAATTCCCCGTTTTTTCAACACAATTACGAAGGTTCGAAAAACCGTCCTCCAACGCATCATTTTTTTCAAACTTTGGCGGTAAAATCTGTAGATCTAATACTGGCGGCGGAATAACTTTAGGCGCAGCAATTGTACTATTTTCCGTGGTTAAAATAGTCCCTGGCGTATTTACACTAATTACTTTGGCAATACGCGAGGTATGGGCCGCCGCCGCCGCCGCTTTACCAACGATAACATCGGCACCTTCAGCGGCACTTACAACAACCATATTATTATTACGAGTCCCTTCGGAAGTATCGTTGATATGTTCCGTGTCATTTTCATCGATATCAGGGGGTAATTCAGTCTCGATATCAGGGGCTAAATCAGGCGTTTCAAAATCAATTTTGGTCAGTACGGGAGCTTCCAAAGTAGAATTAGATAACTTGTTCGTACTCCGCGTAACGCGTCGTCCGCTATCAAAGTAGTTTTTCGAATCCCCGGTGATGATTGGTGGATTTTGATGTAAAAACGGACCTTGTAAATCATCGGGTTGGGATTGTTGTAATTTTGCAATTCGGCGGTTGCTTCTAGATCGTGACAACTGTTTTTTAGGGTTAGGAACTTGCGTATTAAAGATCTCTTCAACTAGCGTTTTACCATCGGGGGGGTTAGGAACTTGAACGATCTCTTCAACTAGCGTTTTACCATCGCATTTACCAGCACCACCAGTCCGTTTCGTTTTATTACGCAAAGGACGTTTAAGCGAGTTGGCAACCCTGCTGCTAGTAGTCATTTTCGAAACTACTACCGAATATTCATTACTATCACTAAGCCTTGGTTTTTCATCATCAATGTCCAAGTCTAAAATTTCTCCATCCCCGTTTTTCGCGGTAGAAATTTCTTTTAAAATGGATGCAGTAGGTCTAATGACGTCACTGGCTAAGGTACCGAGGGCATTATCGGAATTGTTAGTGGATTTAATATCGTTTTTCTCATTATGAAACGATGAGTTATCGTTGTTCCCATTGCATAGACGTTGGTAAAGCAAGGTAGAATTACCTTCGTTCGATTCTCGCGAAGTTTCGTCACTAATGGCGGCGGCGGCGGCGGCGCCGGCCACACTATCTAAGCTATCTTCTAAAAGTTCGCGTTTGTTCCGCTGCACTATTTTAGGGGCGTTACCGACAGATTCGTAGTTATTGTTTCGTAATCGTCGCCTTAGTGGCACTTTAGATAATGACGTTTTTTCATCTTCTTTGTGATTGGTCGAATCGTTAAGCCTTTTAGGTCGGCTTCGCAATCTGGTTTGCCTTTAAAGAAAGTTTGCGGCGTGTAAAATAAACTTACGCAGAGTTCATACAACTTTTGGTAAAAACTAATTTCCCTGAGGTTTTCCCCCTTATATGGAGTATCCTATGGAGCAAATGTTAACGAAAGAGGGGGGGGCAGGACAAATAGAACTATAACATACTCAAAGGACATCCCCGTATCTCTAATAGAACCAGAGTTACGAGCACCCAAAGTTTCGTGTAATCTAATCCTATGGAGGGGGGGGGGGGTATGTTTTATTGAACATTTTGCTTAATTACTCGGCAACTATTCGTCGTAGCCTTAAGGTTTTAGTATGGTTGGATGGGGGACAAATTGGACTATAACATACTCAAAGGACAACCCCGTATCTCTAATGTAACCAGAGTTACGACCCTCCAAAGTTGGGTGTGACGCAAATCCTGTGGAGGGGACGAACATTTTGCTTAATTACTTGGCCCCTGTTTGTCGTAACCCTAAGTTTTTAGTATGGTTAGATGGGGGACAAATTGGACTATAACATACTCAAAGGACATCCCCTTATCTCTAGTAGAACCTGCGTTACGAGCCTCCAAAGTATAGTGTAATGTTAATACTATGGAGGGGAGGGGGGGGAAAGGATGACACTCCGTATCCTCTTAATAATATTCGCGAATAGTAGTCCTTGATATTCGACGGGCATTTGATAAGACTACATTATCGTTAAGCCTAACAATTCGATATTCGTCTCGATAGTAAAAAGAAGCGGTGGCTTAAAATATAGTTTTAAATTACCTGACGTCATATTTCTGTTCCCCGAGTGTATCTTGTTCTTTGATATCTTTACGAAAGATGGTTGTAGCGACACCACCACCACCACCGCCGCAATTGACACCATTGACGCTGTTCTTGTTGCTTTTCAGCGGCAAAATGCAATTGTTGAGTCCGTTTAGGCCATCCTTCGAATGATTGTTACTCAACTTGGAACCATTTTTCGTCGTTGATCTTTTTTCGGAACAGTTTAAACTATTCTTGAATACGTCATTGGCGGAAGACGTTTCGTCTTTCAAAAAATAAATAAATAAAACTTTAGGGTTTAGCCCTTAGCACATTCAAAATACGGAAATTTTTCCAATAATGATATCATTTCTTGGAGGTTAATTAAAGGATAATTAATTACATTTAAGTCGCGGCGGTGGAAACTAACTTAAAATCAATATTTTCATGAGCATAAAAACCACCCGACCAGTTACCCCTTCTTCCTAGACACCAAATACCATAAAAGATCTAAAAATATTACGTAATATGAAGGCTTTTGCTTTAATTTGATGGACGGCTGTATCGAAGAGCCGATTAATTGCAAAGCGTTTGAAATGGAAATATTTTCTCTATACTCCGGTTTGTTGGGTTGCCACGCCGAGGGGAGAGAGGGGGAGGGGGGAATGCGGGGCACGGTAGCGAGAATGAGAGAGATTCAGTTTTCAGGCTGAAAGGGCACTACCTTTAAAGGCTGAGTCGCGGTTATTTAGTTATAGTTGTCGTTGAAAACTCCTCCTGACCCTTCAATGTGGATGAATAGATATAAAGACATACTGGCTTTCACCATTATGATCTGTGAGTGTGTATGTTTGTGTTTTGTGTGTGGAGACTGGATAGGCCTTTTAACTTAAGCCAGGCGTGGTAAGAACTTAAAGGGAGCCACCGGAGGGTATGCTAGCCAGTCTGCCTATTCGTTTCAAATTTCGACGCTGCACTTTTGTGGCGCTGAATCTGCACGTTCAACTTTGTTTCAGTTTTCTGTGGGAGAAGCCTGGTTCTAGGTGGCCATAGGGGGATACTTTCTATTCACTCCCCTCGTAGCTAGAAGAGGGCTCGGAAATCCGCGGGAGGGAAATGCAAACCCTCCGATGGCTCCCTTTAATGTACCCGAACCTTTTGGGCCATTACCTTAGCGAGTTAGAGAACAAGTTAGAGAACACGAATACGGAACTAAGACGCCCTCCCCCCCACCATCCCCAACCACACCTAGCCAATAGGGACGTTGTTTTTTTCACGTGACTCGTTTTAAATATATTCTACCAAAGTCCGAGTTTGTAGCCATACTTACCTTGCGCGGTTTTCTTGTCATGACGTCGTCCTTTGTTCAGTTTTTTTAATCTGTTCAAGCGATTGTCGGTCTCTCGTAAGGAATACACGCCTCCGCTTTTACTTCCCAACGTTTGATTCCCTCCTGATATTTTGTTCTTGGCGAAAAACGCCCCCAAACCGCGTCTGATAATAAAATAAAATGAGACGCCATGAATTTAAAAAAAGAAATCCGTGAAAATCTCAATTTAGCATTGCTCGAAGCGTGTTTTGATATACCAAACGAAATCCCTGACGTATCCCGGACTTTTTAGGAAAAACCTTTTAAATCCCAGACGTATCCCGGACTTTTTAGGAAAAACTTTTAAATCCCTGACGTATCCCGGACTTTTTAGGAAAAACTTTTAAATCCCTGATTTTTTCCCCTATTTTCCATATCCCGGACCTTTTAGGGCCCATTTTCAACTCCCCCTCTTTCTACCCTCTTTGGTTAAAGTACCGAAATCTTATCTGACCTTTTACAGGGTTCATACGAAATTTCCAAAGTCAATTTCCCTGATATTTTCCAGGTTTTCCAGAGTACTTCTGATAAATTTCCAGGTGCATTTTTTAATTGGAGGAGTGGTTTAATTTCAAATGGGGTTACCAGACCATACCTACATCACCATATCAAGACAGGACCAACATACAGAATTCCAGTCCCACGGAAGTGTATTTGTTTCACTTTATTTAATTTCCCTGATTTTTTGGGAATAAAATTAATTTTCCCAGATTTTTCGAAGAAATTTTCATTTCCCTGATATTTCCCTGATTTTTGTCCTCTACACCAATTTCCCTGATATTTCCAGGTTTTCCATGTTCGTATGAACCCTGCTTTTAGGTCCACTTTGAATTTCCCTGACCTTTTAAGTCCATTTTAAATTTCCCTGACTTTTCCCTCCGACCTTTTAGATCCATTTTAAATTTCCCTGATTTTTCCCTCCGACCTTTTAGATCCATTTTAAATTTCCCTGACTTTTCCCTCCGACCTTTTAGATCCATTTTAAATTTCCCTGACTTTTCCCTCCGACCTTTTCGGCCCATTTTAAATTTCCCTGACTTTTCCCTCCGACCTTTTAGATCCATTTTAAATTTCCCTGACTTTTCCCTCCGACCTTTTAGGTCCATTTTAAATTTCCCTGACTTTTCCCTCCGACCTTTTAGATCCATTTTAAATTTCCCTGACTTTTCCCTCCGACCTTTTAGATCCATTTTAAATTTCCCTGACTTTTCCCTCCGACCTTTTAGATCCATTTTAAATTTCCCTGACTTTTCCCTCCGACCTTTTAGGTCCATTTTAAATTTCCCGGACTTTTCCCTGTGAGCTTTTCGGCCTATTTTCCATCTCCATGACTTTTCCCTGTGAGCTTTTCGGCCTATTTTCCATCTCCCGGACTTTTCCCTCCGCCTTTTTCGGTCCATTTTCAACTCCCCCTCTTTGGTTAAAGTACCGAAATGTTATCTGACCTTTCGCAAGTCTCGCATTCGCAGTAACCATTTCCATCGCCAAAGAAGTCTTCGCCGTAAAAACAGGTTATTTCTTCACCTTCTTCGATGTCTCTTAAGACCTTAACGCAGGCTGTGTCTCGTCCCGTTGAAACAAACTGAAATATTTCATTTGAATTATTACTCTGTGTGTATAACGAAGGTTCGCCACTCGCCAAATAACAAACTGCTCTACCAAAAGTATATCGATATAAACGCAAAAAGTACGCTTCATTAACAATTCCTTAGCTGCCTTGCTTTGGTTTGGAGGTAGACGACGCGTAAAATAATCCGGGTTCATACAACTTTTGGAAAACAAATTTCCCTGAGGTTTTTCCCGTATATGGAATATCCTAGGGAGCAATCCTATTGTTTACGTTTTGCTTAATTACTTGGCCCCTGATTGTCGTAGCCCCAAGTCTTCAGTATGGTTGGATGGGGGGCAAATAGGACTATAGCATACTCAAAGGACATCCCCGTATCTCTAATACCAGAGTTATAGGCCTCCAAAAGTTGGGTGTAATGTTAATCCTATGGAGGGAATGTTCACAAACATTTTGCTTAGTTACTCGGCCCCTGATTGTTGTAGCCCCAAGTCTTCAGTGTGGTTGGATGGGGTGGAAAACAGGACTATAACATACTTATCTCTAATATAACCAGAGTTATGAGCCTCCAAAGTATAGTGTAATGTTAATCCTATGGAGGCGAGGGGATGTTTATGAACATTTTGCTTAATTTATAGGACAGTTTTTAAAAATATGAGATTTTATAGGAATTATAGGACCTCTGGGGGCTCTGCTATTCCGGGGGGGAGGGTAAAGGGGGGATCTCATATCTATATACTTTTGGGTGTACACCAAATGATTTCTAAAAACCACCATCAGATTACTAAAATTGTCACCATTATGGTCAAAATTACTAACAAAATAAAATGTAGCGTTCCTTAATATTTGAATATTTTATGCTTAAAAATAATTCAAATAATTAAAATTAAGGTAACGCGATAAATTAATTTAATTTGGGTACAAGTTTACAGTAACTGGAAAAATACTTGTAAATCAGTAACCAAGATTCTTATACCTCCAACGTAAGCACGCTATTTATCATCATTTGGTGGTTTTATGATACTTATAATAGCGTCACACTTATTACTATCGTGTTACTTATAATAGCGTCACTCTTATTACTATCGTGTTACTTATAATAGCGTCACTATTATTACTATTGTGTTACTTATAATAGCGACACACTTATTACTATCGCGTAACTTATAGCAGCGTCTCACTTATTACTATCGCGTTACTTATAGTACCGTCTCACTTAGGGTTAATACGTCACTTATAATAGCGTCTCACTTATTACTATTGCGTTACTTATAGCAGCGTCTCACTTATCACTATTGCGTTACTTATAGCAGCGTCACACTCATTACTATTGTGTTACTTCTGAGTGTCACACTTATTACTATTACGGGTTACTTATAATAGCGTCTCACTTAGGGTTATTACGTTACTTCCGATAGCAAAGAAAACACGAAGGCGTATGAGATAAGAAATATTAATTATCATTAAAATTAAATAATTAAGTTAATTAGACAGAAACTCATTAAAGTTCCCAGTGGCTAATCCGACACTGTTTGCCAAAACAACGCGTGACTATTTTTGAAGTTTCAAAATGACGTCATCGATACTATCAATTAAGTTTAGGCCCCGCCCCCCCCACCCTTTGATGACGTCATAATCCCGCTTTTAGCAGCGCCACCTTTTTTTTTTAATCAGGAATAAAAAGTGAATTGCTTACCTTGCAATTTGAACGGCAATCGTGGTTAATAAATGCAGCGGGTCCTAACCAAAGTTGGGCGCAATTTTTCCTGCAAGAATACATGACGCTGAAATCGTTCTTCCCACAATGCAACAGTTCAGCTTCTTCCTCCTCACTCAACTCCGCGATACATCCAACCAAATAGTCTATGATTTCGTTCTTGTACCTGAAAAACCACCAGCAACAAAAAACAACGCTTAGTTAAGCGGGGTTTTCACTGCCGAAAATTTCGCGGAACAGTAAAAAAAAGTCGCTTAATTACTCGACCCCTGTTTGTCGTAGCCCTAAGTGTTTAGTATGGTTGGATGGGGGATAAATTGGACTATAACATACTCAAAGGACATACCCCTATCTCTAGTAGAACCTGAGTTATGAGCCTCCAAAGTTGGGCGTAATGTTAATCCTATGGGGGGCGTTGTTTGTTTATGTTTAGCTTAATTACTCGGCTCCTGTTGGTCGTAGCCCTACGTTTTTAGTATGGTTGGATGGGGCGCAAATAGGACTATAACATACTCAAAGGACATCCCCCTATCTCTAGTAGAGCCAGAGTTACGAGCCTCCAAAGTTGGGTGTGACGCTTTTCCTATGGCATATTTTTGAACATTTTGCTTAATTACTCGGCCCCTTTTTGTCGTAGCCCTAAGTTTTTAGTATGATTGGATGGGGGACAAATTGGACTATAAGATACTCAAAGGACATCCCCGTATCTCTAGTAGAACCAGAGTTATAGGCCTCCAAATTACAGTGTAAAACTATTCCTATGGAGGGGGTTGTTTGTTTACATTTTGCTTAATTACTCGGCCCCTGTTAGACGCTGATTTCCCTGATTTCCCTGAATTTTACTAAAAATTCGAAATTTCCCTGAGGTTTTTGTCAACTATTTATTTCCCTATATTTTCCCTGAGGTTTCTATGAACTCTGGTACGGGATTTTAAAGGAATTTCGGGAATGGGCAAATTAAAGCACCATCAGATTACTAAAAAACGTCACCAACATCAAAATTATCGGGACAAATGTGACAATTCATTTAACCAACTGTAATCTCATGTTTTTGGGAAAACAGTTTCAATTGGTCGAAAAAAATGACATAATGCCAGCCAAGGCTTAATGTAGGTACGCGTTTACTGTACTAACCCAGAACTCGCGGGTTAGCCACAAAGATTCGCGGTACCGAGTCACAGTCTGACCACCACGCCATGTATCATCACTTGGTGCTTTATAACCCAAATATAATCAAATTCTAGGCCTATTTTTGGCCTATTTTTATAAAGACCATGATTTCTCAAAGTTAGTTTGGAATTCCCTGACATTTTATGCCTCATATTTAGTTCCCTAATAAGGTCACTTTCATTCGATGTAAAACTGAAAAGAGAAATATTTTCTCTCGACGTTCGAAAATGACGAACGATACTGCCAAAGGCAGGACTGTGGCACTACTACTACTACAACAACAACAGGGCAAGTCAAACTAAGAGCCTCATCGTAGATGTACATCATACATACGATGTGGCTAAAAAATATAATCTCTTCCCTGTATCAAGTTTAAAACGTTCAAAAATGACGAACGATACTGCCAAAGGCAGGACTGTGGCACTACTACTACTACTACGATGTGGCTAAAAAGAGACTAAAAAGAGAATAACGAACCATTTCTTGGTGGCACATATTTTAGCTCCTAGATTTCCTTCCAACGAATATCTTTTACACGGCAGCAATTCAAAGCCAGAATTTTTGTCGAACATTCTTAGATAGCGAAAAACCTGTCAAACAAAAATTAATCCCTAATTAACAAACAGAGAACGCGTTAAGAACGTGTTAACAAACAGAGAACGCGTTAAGAACGTGTTAACAAACAGAGAACGCGTTAAGAACGTGTTAACAAACAGAGAACGCGTTAAGAACGTGTTAACAAACAGAGAACGCGTTAAGAACGTGTTAACAAACAGAGAACGCGTTAAGAACACATAAACCATCCGAGAACATTAACATGAAAAAATGATAAGAAATTTAAGCATAGAAAACATGTTAATTACACACCGAGAACATACAAAACATACTAAGAACATACAAAACACACCGAGAACATACAAAACACACCGAGAACATACAAAACACACCGAGAACATACAAAACACACCGAGAACATACAAAACACACCGAGAACATACAAAACACACCGAGAACATACAAAACACACCGAGAACATACAAAACACACCGAGAACATACAAAACACACCGAGAACATACAAAACACACCGAGAACATACAAAACACACCGAGAACATACAAAACACACCGAGAACATACAAAGCACACCGAGAACATACAAAACACACCGAGAACATACAAAACACACCGAGAACATACAAAACACACCGAGAACATACAAAACACACCGAGAACATACAAAACACACCGAGAACATACAAAACACACCGAGAACATACAAAACACACCGAGAACATACAAAACACACCGAGAACATACAAAACACACCGAGAACATACAAAACACACCGAGAACATACAAAACACACCGAGAACATACAAAACACACCGAGAACATACAAAACACACCGAGAACATACAAAACACACCGAGAACATACAAAACACACCGAGAACATACAAAACACACCGAGAACATACAAAACACACCGAGAACATACAAAACACACCGAGAACATACAAAACACACCGAGAACATACAAAACACACCGAGAACATACAAAACACACCGAGAACATACAAAACACACCGAGAACATACAAAACACACCGAGAACATACAAAACACACCGAGAACATACAAAACACACCGAGAACATACAAAACACACCGAGAACATACAAAACACACTAAGAACATACAAAACATACTAAGAACATACAAAACATACTAAGAACATACAAAACATACTAAGAACATACAAAACATACTAAGAACATACAAAACACACCGAGAAAATACAAAACATACTAAGAACATAATGACAAAAACACTTACATGTTCTTTCAGAGTGGACTGTTGATTTTTATTCTTAAAAGACGATAAGTTACTGTCAAGAGTCGATAAGTGAAAATAGGCCTTTTCATAGTCTTGATGCTCTTTGAAATCCAGTATAACAGTACGTAACTTTTCCTTCCTAATATTTGATGCTTTGAATCTGGAATTTTATTGATCTTTTCGTTAAGCCTAATCTTTCAAACACTCATTTCGTTAAGCCTAATCTTTCAAACTCTTTTCGTTAAGCCTAATCTTTCAAACACTCATTTCGTTAAGCCTAATCTTTCAAACACTCATTTCGTTAAGCCTAATCTTTCAAACACTCATTTCGTTAAGCCTAATCTTTCAAACACTCATTTCGTTAAGCCTAATCTTTCAAACACTCATTTCGTTAAGCCTAATCTTTCAAACACTCATTTCGTTAAGCCTAATCGTTCAAACACTCATTTCGTTAAGCCTAATCTTTCAAACACTCATTTCGTTAAGCCTAATCTTTCAAACACTCATTTCGTTAAGCCTAATCTTTCAAACACTCATTTCGTTAAGCCTAATGTTTCAAACACTCATTTCGTTAAGCCTAATCTTTCAAACACTCATTTCGTTAAGCCTAATCTTTCAAACACTCATTTCGTTAAGCCTAATCTTTCAAACACTCATTTCGTTAAGCCTAATCTTTCAAACACTCATTTCGTTAAGCCTAATCTTTCAAACACTCATTTCGTTAAGCCTAATCTTTCAAACACTCATTTCGTTAAGCCTAATCTTTCAAACACTCATTTCGTTAAGCCTAATCTTTCAAACACTCATTTCGTTAAGCCTAATCTTTCAAACACTCATTTCGTTAAGCCTAATCTTTCAAACACTCATTTCGTTAAGCCTAATCTTTCAAACACTCATTTCGTTAAGCCTAATCTTTCAAACACTCATTTCGTTAAGCCTAATCTTTCAAACACTCATTTCGTTAAGCCTAATCTTTCAAACACTCATTTCGTTAAGCCTAATCTTTCAAACACTCATTTCGTTAAGCCTAATCTTTCAAACTCATTTCGTTAAGCCTAATCTTTCAAACTCATTTCGTTAAGCCTAATCTTTCAAACACTCATTTCGTTAAGCCTAATCTTTCAAACACTCATTTCGTTAAGCCTAATCTTTCAAACACTCATTTCGTTAAGCCTAATCTTTCAAACACTCATTTCGTTAAGCCTAATCTTTCAAACACTCATTTCGTTAAGCCTAATCTTTCAAACACTCATTTCGTTAAGCCTAATCTTTCAAACACTCATTTCGTTAAGCCTAATCTTTCAAACACTCATTTCGTTAAGCCTAATCTTTCAAACACTCATTTCGTTAAGCCTAATCTTTCAAACACTCATTTCGTTAAGCCTAATCTTTCAAACACTCATTTCGTTAAGCCTAAACTTTCAAAATCATTTCGTTAAGCCTAATCTTTCAAACTCATTTCGTTAAGCCTAATCTTTCAAACACTCATTTCGTTAAGCCTAATCTTTCAAACACTCATTTCGTTAAGCCTAATCTTTCAAACACTCATTTCGTTAAGCCTAATCTTTCAAACACTCATTTCGTTAAGCCTAATCTTTCAAACACTCATTTCGTTAAGCCTAATCTTTCAAACACTCATTTCGTTAAGCCTAATCTTTCAAACACTCATTTCGTTAAGCCTAATCTTTCAAACACTCATTTCGTTAAGCCTAATCTTTCAAACACTCATTTCGTTAAGCCTAATCTTTCAAACACTCATTTCGTTAAGCCTAATCTTTCAAACACTCATTTCGTTAAGCCTAATCTTTCAAACTCATTTCGTTAAGCCTAATCTTTCAAACTCATTTCGTTAAGCCTAATCTTTCAAACACTCATTTCGTTAAGCCTAATCTTTCAAACACTCATTTCGTTAAGCCTAATCTTTCAAACACTCATTTCGTTAAGCCTAATGTTTCAAACACTCATTTCGTTAAGCCTAATCTTTCAAACACTCATTTCGTTAAGCCTAATCTTTCAAACACTCATTTCGTTAAGCCTAATCTTTCAAACACTCATTTCGTTAAGCCTAATCTTTCAAACACTCATTTCGTTAAGCCTAATCTTTCAAACACTCATTTCGTTAAGCCTAATCTTTCAAACACTCATTTCGTTAAGCCTAATCTTTCAAACTCATTTCGTTAAGCCTAATCTTTCAAACTCATTTCGTTAAGCCTAATCTTTCAAACACTCATTTCGTTAAGCCTAATCTTTCAAACTCTTTTCGTTAAGCCTAATCTTTCAAACACTCATTTCGTTAAGCCTAATCTTTCAAACACTCATTTCGTTAAGCCTAATCTTTCAAACACTCATTTCGTTAAGCCTAATCTTTCAAACACTCATTTCGTTAAGCCTAATCTTTCAAACACTCATTTCGTTAAGCCTAATCTTTCAAACACTCATTTCGTTAAGCCTAATCTTTCAAACACTCATTTCGTTAAGCCTAATCTTTCAAACACTCATTTCGTTAAGCCTAATCTTTCAAACACTCATTTCGTTAAGCCTAATCTTTCAAACACTCATTTCGTTAAGCCTAATCTTTCAAACTCATTTCGTTAAGCCTAATCTTTCAAACTCATTTCGTTAAGCCTAATCTTTCAAACTCATTTCGTTAAGCCTAAACTTTCAAAATCATTTCGTTAAGCCTAAACTTTCAAAAACTCATTTCGTTAAGCCTAAACTTTCAAAATCATTTCGTTAAGCCTAAACTTTCAAAATCATTTCGTTAAGCCTAAACTTTCAAAATCATTTCGTTTTGTTTCATTTTACCTTATATTCATTTTGTGCGTTTTGAAGCCAAAAAAGGCATCTAGGACCAAACTGGTTGCGATGTCATCGTTATCACTTAGTTCCCGAGGGGTCATTCCCGTTGAAGGAGCGGACCGAGATGACCCTCGAGATGATTCAACCAACATTTTGCACACTTATTTGGACCCCGTTGTACTTAAATCATGTTCAACACTTCCGATAAATAGCTAGTCATCTCAAAAAGTTGATCATACCGTTCATCGGAGCATTCCTATCATTTTATATAGAAAGCAATAAAAATGACTGTAAATGCTATTAAAATTACAAAAAAAAGAGTATTTTAAAGTATTCTAATTTAAAATTTGCACTAATTAACGTTAATAAGATTAATTTTAATTAATATAAAACCATTTTTAGGCTTAACTTTGACAGAATAAAAAATACATCCTATTATTATTAAAATTTAGAATTAAAATGCCTTTCTAATTGCGATTAAAATATTTAAACACTTTTAAATGACAGCCTAGTTTATAATTAATATTTCACTCTAATTACAATTAGTGATATTAATTTAAAACTTACTGCAAAACGGGCCAAAACTGCCCAAAATTTGTATAGATTTTCATGGACAAGGCTTAGCGAAAAAACAGTTTATCAGACAGCAATCATCGCAGGCCCCGTAAACATAATTTTAAAGTTATAACCGTAGGAATTTCTTAACTTAAACTATTACTAATAATTAATTTAAGTTCGATGCATATTTATTATTTAAACTTGTTATCTTGTAAGTTGTAAATATAAAAAAAAATTAAGTGCCATTTGCCACAAACCCCGATTGGGCCGATCAGCAGGGATGCCAGATTTGAAAACCTTCAACCCGCCAAAATCAAATTGGAAACAAGCCCAAATTCCAAAAAACCGCCAATCTATATTTTGAAAGGAGCCCAAAAAGTACTGCCTAAGATCTAGACTATCCAGCCCAAAAACAAGCCAAAATTTTATCGTAAAAATTTGAAATTTGTTTTTCTTTTAGAAATTTCAATGCATATTCTATACTGACACCGTTTTTAAAGCCCAAAACAAAATGAAACCATTTTATTTAATCATGAATTGACGAATTATAAGCCGCTCAAAAGGTTTCACAGCACCATTTGTCAGTTTTTTTGGCCATTTTAATGATCTTCGCCTATTGGCGGTATTTTAAGTACAGAAAGCAAAAAAAAAACCACGACAGCCAACCCTTTTATTTCCAGCCTATATTTTAGAGAAGAAGCCCAATTGGCGGCTTTCCAGCCCAATATGGCAACCCTGTTGGGCCGATCAGCTAACCTGACTGTTAGCGTCTGCCTATACTAGACACTCCTGGCAGCCCCCTAGTTTACCCTCATTAAGTTCTAGAGGGAAATAACGCGGGTTGCCATTAGTCTATGATATAGAATGTAATGTCAGCTCTCGTAGTTTGAGGTATTAAGTTCTATGGGGGGAAAACTAGAGCTGCCATTACTATACGCAGAAACCCGTGACGTAAACCAAACACATAGGAGTCTGTAGTTAAATTTATATTATTCTTACCTTTTCAATAAGATGTCCGCGGTATTTAAACACGAATTTACTTTACCGCGTAACCAATTAACGATTTCGTATTTTATTTTGCTGAATTATAACACCGTTGTTTTTAATTTCATGTTGGTTTTTACTTCTTGACCTAGGCCTAACTTTCTAGAATTTGACAAGCGGTTAGTTAGTTTTGTTAAGCCAATAAAGCTTTGCTGCAGGGATGCCAGATTTGAAAACCTTGAACGCGCCAAAATCAAATTGGAAACAAGCCCAAAAAACCGCCAATCTATATTTCGAAAAGAAGCCCAAAAACTGACTAAGATCTAGACTACCCAGCCCAAAAACAAGCCAAAAATTTATCGTGAAAATTTGTAATTAGTTTTTCTTTTAGAAATTTCAATGGGTATTACATTCTGACACCATTTTTAAAACCCTAACAAAACGAAACCACTTTATTTAGCCATAAATTGACGGATTATAAGCTGCGCAAAAGGTTTGACAGTACCATTTGTCAGTTATTTGGGCATTTAATTAATTTTGCAGACCCACCAATCAATTCGATTTCTATTTCAATAAATAGAAACTCATTTTAAAATCAATATCAGTGAATTTTTATTTGAACATGAAATATTTGTTATCTTTACATTTTTAAATGAGTCCAATTTCATTTTTTAAAATAAATATCAGTGAATTTTTATTTGAACATGAAATATTTGTTATTTACATTTTTAAATGAGTCGAATTGCATTTCTAAAAATTTAGATGAAAATTAAAATGTTAAATTATAAAAATTCCATGAAAATTAAAATGTTAAATTATAAAAAAGTTTCATGAAAATTAAAATGTTAAATTATAACAGCTAAAAGATGTGTTTCAACAAAAGAAAATGTTTTTTTCGTTAAGGACTACAAAATAACTTCAAAACACGAAAAGAAATATAAAAAATGAGTAGAAAAAAGAAGTAATAAAAGGAAGAATTATAAAAAATTTAGATGAAAATTAAAATGTTAAATTATAAAAAATTCCATGAAAATTAAAATGTTAAATTATAAAAAAGTTTCATGAAAATTAAAATGTTAAATTATAACAGCTAAAAGATGTGTTTCAACAAAAGAAAATGTTTTTTTTCGTTAAGGACTACAAAATAACTTCAAAACACGAAAAGAAATATAAAAATGAGTTGAAAAAAGAAGTAATAAAAGGAAGAATTATAAAAAAGTTCCATGAAAATTAAAATGTTAAATTATAAAAAATTCCATGAAAATTAAAATGTTAAATTATAAAAAAGTTCCATGAAAATTAAAATGTTAAATTATAAAAAAGTTCCATGAAAATTAAAATGTTAAATTATAAAAAAGTTCCATGAAAATTAAAATCAATAATTTGATTTGTCAGCGGCATTATCGTAATTGGATGCGGCTCCAGTATCAGCCTCAATAGTTTAAAAAAACATTTAAAAATTAAAACATTAAAAATTAAAACATTAAAAATTAAAACATTAAAAAATTAAAACATTAAAAAATTAAAACATTAAAAAATAAAACATTAAAAATTAAAACATTAAAAATTAAAACATTAAAACATTAAAAATTAAAACATTAAAAAATTAAAACATTAAAAAATTAAAACATTAAAAAATTAAAACATTAAAAAATTAAAACATTAAAAAATTAAAACATTAAAAAATTAAAACATTAAAAAATAAAACATTAAAATCGTGTTAAACCCCACAGTCAAACATTTCTCCTTGATTTGTGGCATTTAATGGTTTGGCCTGCCCAGTCTTTTTATCCATTCCATACGTTGTTAAGTAAGGTGATAAGCGTTTGCAATGGTAGTTAGATAAACCAGAAACTAAAAGCATCTCAGCTCCTTTTTTAGGAGGAGATTGGGGTTGACGATTGCGTAGGATGTTTCTTATCAAGTTATGGATAAAAGATTCACGATCTGGCAATTCTTCAATGTTTTTGACTTTAGATCTTTCAAAACGTTGACCACATCCATTGCATTCGATATTGGCATCATAGTATGTGAAGTATAACTTAGCTCCACAATGGTCATCCGGACAAATGCCACTTAACATCTTATCCTCCATTTCCGAATTCTATTAACCTTGTCATTAAAACAGAATAATTGTAAACTTTACAGAGCTCTAAGACACTATCGCGTGATGTCGTTGTAATTAAAAAAATCTTATCTGACTGATATTAAAAAGTACGTTGGTTATTTACCGTCAAAACAAGTAAACATTAAACAATCATCTCTTCTGGGCCACCGAAGCCTTGGCTTAGTCATCCGCCGCTTTATATAGTATTAACTTATGAAACTTACCCACGGGGCCACACGACGTCTTTTAAACAAACTAAATTATAGCACGCTTAACTTTAAATGTTACTTCGTTAAATTTTAAAATGACAATAAACGTTTTACTTAAACGACAGCTGAGCAAATTGACAACTTCTTAATAACAATAACAATAAACAAACTTCAGCACAGTGATGCCAGGTGGGAAAAATGGAATTTCCCTTTCTAGCCCTTAAAATTTCCCTAGTTCAGGGTTGCCAGATTCTGCGCATAGAAAATGATAGAATTATAGCTTGACCATAGACATTAGAATACTATTAATCTCTATGTTTTGTAAGCCTAATTTTAAACGTCGTCTGCTAGGTCTAGTGATTCAAAAAGTTGCAACGAGTAAAGCGCCCCCTACTACATCGTTATAAAAGGCGCCAAAATTCCAACTTCGTAACTACACGTGTTTAGGCTTAAAATCGAACAAACCTTTTTATTTTCGTTGAAAATTAGGTTAGAAAGTTGAATTAAACGATTTAACTTAACTTTAAGAGATTATTTTGAATGTAATAAATAATTAGGCCTATAAATAAATTCAATTTTAAGAAAAGAAAGGCGCCAAAATTCCAACTTTGTAACTACACGTGTTTAGGCTTAAAAATCGAACAAAAGTTTATATTTTCCTTGAAAATTAGGTTAGAAAGTTGAATTAAACGATTTAACTTAATTTTAAGAGATTATTTTGAATGTAATAAATAATTAGGCCTATAAATAAATTCAATTTTAAGAAAAGAAAGGCGCCAAAATTCCAACTTTGTAACTACACGTGTTTAGGCTTAAAATCGAACAAACCTGAATATTTTTGTTGCAAATTAAGTTAGAAATGTTGAATTAAACGATTTAACTTAACTGTAAGAGACTATTTTGAATGTAATAAATAATTAGGCCAATAAATAAATTCAATTTTAATGAATGAAGATAACTTTATTCAACTCTTATAAAAACAAACAAAGGCCCTTAAAATATTATTTATTATTCAACTTTATACAATTTTTACAGCGCTTATATAAAAAAATGCGACAGCTAAAAGATGTGTTTCAACAAAAGAAAATGTTTTTTTCGTTAAGGACCACAAAATAACTTCAAAACACGAAAAGAAATATAAAAAATGAGTAGAAAAAAGAAGTAATAAAAGGAAGAATCCCACTATAAAAAAGTTCCATGAAAATTAAAATGTTAAATTATAAAAAAGTTCCATGAAAATTAAAATGTTAAATTATAAAAAAGTTTCATGAAAATTAAAATGTTAAATTATAACAGCTAAAAGATGTGTTTCAACAAAAGAAAATGTTTTTTTCGTTAAGGACTACAAAATAACTTCAAAACACGAAAAGAAATATAAAAAATGAGTAGAAAAAAGAAGTAATAAAAGGAAGAATTATAAAAAAGTTCCATGAAAATTAAAATGTTAAATTATAAAAAAGTTCCATGAAAATTAAAATGTTAAATTATAAAAAAGTTTCATGAAAATTAAAATGTTAAATTATAACAGCTAAAAGATGTGTTTCAACAAAAGAAAATGTTTTTTTCGTTAAGGACCACAAAATAACTTCAAAACACGAAAAGAAATATAAAAAATGAGTAGAAAAAAGAAGTAATAAAAGGAAGAATCCCACTATGGACGGAATGCCTTAAACTTATTGAACCTTGCATTGTTTATGATCGCTATATGACTTCTTATTGGTATCTTGCAAAGGTCTTTTTTTGGTGGTAGCGGAAGAACTAGTGGAATCGTAACTAGGTTTGCTTCTGGAAGATGAAACGGAAGAAGATTTGTACCTCAATGACGTAACAGTGGATGGAGGTTCCATTTTGTATCGAGAGGAAGTTGCGGCGGCTTCCGGTTTGTACTTTGAGGTAGAAACGGCAACAGATGATGATTGAAGCAAGCTTTTTCTCGAAGCTATTTGAAAGTCATCTGAAGAACAAACAGATTACGACGAGTTTATCTAAGCCTAAAATGAACACATTACCATTTGGCAAGGATCTTCGATGAGCGGCTCGGGTCATAATGGGTTCTCATTATCAAACGACATTTTAGGCAGTTTGTTCAATGGTCCAGTCTCGGTGTAAGCCTCAGTTTGACCATTGGTAGTAGCAGTTGTAGCTGTAGCAGCGCGAGAACGGGTTCTGTTCGCATTACCAACCGTTTCAGGAGGTGTCGGAGAACTGCTTAGTTTACGGCTTCGAAGTTGTCGATCTGTTTTAATAGGATTAGCTGGAGCATCTTGTTCTTCGAGTTGTTTCCAAATGGACAACTTTTCCGCTTTCTCTAGTTTTAATTCAGTCTTCAAGTTGTCGTTTTCGTGTTGAAGGACACCGATTTGCATATCTTGGGTGTCGAGCTTCTTCTGAAGGGATTTGATTCGTTCCAAATCCACTTGAGCTTGAACTTCGGCCTCCAATTTCTCATTCAACTTCTGACAAATGCGCTCAAAATTATGTCGATCCTGAGTCATAATCTTCAACTTTCCTTGCAGAACTTCGGTATGTAAAAGCATCTTATCGATAAAACTGGCATCGGAGCGTTTTTCATTTAAGGACATAATTTCGTTTTGTCGTTCGATTAAATTGTTTTGGAGGCTCAAAATAGTACGGCATTGCTCCAAAATCTTGGCTTCCTTCTCGGAGAAAACCGAGCTCTTTTGTAAATCGAGTGATTTGGCTTGGCGTAAGAGTTCCTTCAAATTCAATATTTCGTTATCTTTCTCTTTGACGACTTCGAAGACTTCTCGAGCTATGGGGATTCCGGCTTTGACTTGCAACGATTCTTGTTCGTCAAGACTCTGCGTCTTTTCATCCAGATACTTCTTAAGTTCACCGACTTTTGCTTCCATTTCAAGAACTGTTTGTTGTTTATCATGGTATTGGTTCTCCAAAATGGCCAACTTCGTTTCATAAACGTCAATATCGTTTTGCAGAGTCTTCAAATTGTCTTCAGCTTCCTGTTTCGATTGTTTAAGGAGTTCCAATTGATTCTGGTACTGGCCTATTTCAATCCACTTTTGTTTCTCCAATTGCAACTCATGAACCACTAGTCGCAAGTTTTTCGACGATTCGTCGACTTCCTCGTACTTCACCTTATACTCGACGAGTTGCGATTCCCGAATCGTAGACTCCTTCAGTTTCACCTCCAAATCCTGAACAACGCTCTTCAAATTCGACAAATCTTCAAGGCTACTTTCCAAATCTTTATTGCGAATCTCAACGGAATTTAAACATTCTTTCAAGTTCTTTCTTTTGAGGTTGTCAGCTTTGAGTTGCGCAATCTCTTCATTTAAACGCTGGATTTCATCAAGGTTGTTCTGGTTTGAAGCCGAAGTTTCAACCAATTTATCCTTTAAGATCATCTCATTTTGGGACATTTCTACCAATTTAATTTCGAGATGTTCCTTTTCGGTTTCCCATTCGAGACACTTAATTTCGAGCTTCAAATTTGAGGTCGTATCGAGATTTTTCGAGTTTGAATTTAAGGTTTCGATTCTTTCGTTCAATTCGATTATTTCTCGGGAGAGATTCGAGTTTTGGGTTTCTAATTGCGATACTTTTTCAACGGCTTCATTTTTTTCCTTAAAAACTTCTTCCAAATTTATTTCAATTTCTTCGATAGTCGCCGATAATTGCTTGACCGTTTCATCGCGGTAACGGACTTCGTTTTTCAATTTTGTAATTTCAATTTCGAATATTTGAATTTGATTTTCTAAACTGGCGTTTGAATTTTTCAAGACGTCATTAGCGTCTTCGACGTTTTTAACTCTTTCTCTTAATTTTAATATTTCTTCCTCGAGAGGGAATTCCAAAGGTTTGCCATTCTTTAATCTACATTAGTGAATTAAATATAATTGGGATTTTGCGCCGCGTTATGAGGTTTCTACAGATTCGGCGTAATTTTGCTTAGTATACTTGAACCGTTTATGTTCGAGAACACGTGACGTTAACACATATCACATAAACTTATGATAATACCAATAAATAGAAAACCAGGGTTCGTACAACTTTTGGAAAACCGAGTTCCATGTTTTTTCCAGTTTTTTTTCCCAATACATGGAGTAATATTAATGAGTGTTTTTTATATAGCAGAGTCATCTTACTTGATTTCCCTGAATTTTACCAAGAAGCGATGTCTAGTTTACTAGGGAGAAGGTATTCGCGCGCCATAGTCCCAGTCCCCCTTTCAAAATACAAGGGGGGGGACGTAAAAGGAGGCCGGGATATTTCGCCTCTCCTCAGTCGGAAAATACGTAATTTTCGTCATTCGCGTAGGTCGCGCTGACGTGAGTTTTCAAGAACCAATGAGATGCTGGAACTTGTAATTTAGAGGCGGGGATTAACTGGAGATATAGCTAGAAATGTGGCGCGAATTTATACCTTCTCCCTAGTTAACTAGATATCACTTCTTTATTTTACTAAAAGTTACTAAATTGAATTTTTCGTCAACTATTTATTTCCCGGATTTCCCTGAATTTTACTAAAAATTTACTAAATTGAGTTTTTGTCAACTATTTATTTCCCCTGATTTTTCCAAGTTTCCCATATTTGTATGAACCCTGGCAACCCCCCACCCCAAAAGTCTAGAAAAACAGAGGGCCAGTCACTCATCGATCGTAATCGGTGCACACGCTGTACCAATACACTAAAGACATAATATTCCAAATTCCCCCCGACCGTTCCAAATTCTCCCCGACCGGTCCAAATTCTCCCCGACCGGTCCAAATTCTCCCCGACCGTTCCAAATTCTCCCTGACCGTTCCAAATTCTCCCTGACCGTTCCAAATTCTCCCCGACCGTTCCAAATTCTCCCCGACCGTTCCAAATTCTCCCCGACCGTTCCAAATTCTCCCCGACCGTTCCAAATTCTCCCCGACCGTTCCAAATTCTCCCTGACCGTTCCAAATTCTCCCTGACCGTTCCAAATTCTCCCTGACCCTGTCCCAACCCTAGATCATTAAATATTAAATAACAAACCAAAACCTACACATTTAAAGGTTTTTCTTTTTCTTTCTCTAAAGCAGCCTTCAATGACTCGTGTTGGGCCTGATTAAACTTGATTATAGACTCATTCATTTGTTTCTCAGTCTCGGCCATCTGTTGAGAAAGCTGTTTCAACTCTTCCCTTATCGCATTCTCCTTGGACACTTCTTTGTGAGAGTCATTCTAAAATGAATTTAACCCAACATGACTCCGTTAGAAGTTCTAGGTCCTATTAGCTTTAGGCCTAATATAAAGCCATTTAAAACTAAAATGTAGATTGGTTTGAGATAGAAACTTTAAAGCCAATGTTTTAACGAATAAAAGAACTACATAGCCTTATTATTTCATGCATATTCAATAATATAACAGCTTCAAAATAAACAAACAATAGGAAAATGGAAACTAGCATCTTCCGTAATAGGGCAATGAACGTAAACAAAGTATACATTTCTATTTCTATTTTTTTTTTTTTTTGCTCCAAATTAAATCCAGCTGTGGCCTGTCAATAAGTAAGGGATTTTATAAAGAAAAGCTTACCATTTGTTTGTGTTTCTGAGCCACTTGTTCAAGCTGATCCAGTAGTTGGCGTTTCTGTTGATTAATTTTAATCAACTTTTCTTCTAATGTGTTTATCATCTGCAAAGCTGGTCCAGGTAGGCCTTGCTTCCACTCTAAGGCAGACCAATCCATCTTAAGCCTATTTTAAAAATTAATTGGTATAATAGACTAATGGCACCCCATGTTATTTCCCCTTAGAGCTTAATACAGTCAAAGGCAGAGGGGTGCCATTACCCTATTAAAACATTAAATCTTAATTAAAACTCATTACAAACGTCAAACAGTACTCCAAATGGCTATTTTTAAGAATAGCCCCTGCTCTTCCAAACTTAATAAATGGCCCTAAATTTCTTAAATTTTGCCCTTCAAATAGTTACTTTAGGGTGGCTAAAATTTAGGTCTAATTATAACATTAAGTAAATATATTTACCTCTGCGCAACAAATCTTAAACTATTTTAAGTAGTTATCATAAATCTCCAAGCTTTAATTATTAACTAATCAATTTAATCGCGATTAACCGTTCAGAACAAAGAACTTGGAACATATAAGCCCCCTAGCATTACGCATCAAATCTACGCTTCGGCCGCCACTTTTTTACAGAATTACAGAAAGTGCCTACAAGTGCCCTCAGTAGGAAAACTACTATAGCAGTAGTTTTATAGAAAAAAACTTATATTTAAGTTATTTACCAGTGAAACTGGTTCAAAATTGCATATATATAATAAGTAAGCTATGATCTATATTATAAACCATTTTAAAACTTAATTCCGAACTAATTTACTTAAATTTAAGGGTGACTACAACTTACTATTTTACAGAAAATGCTTATATTTAAGTTAATTACGGGTCAAGTTAATTCAAATTTACTATACATAATCAGAAACGTGTTTGGTTTAACATACATTACTTAAATAGTTAATAACTTACTATTATCTCACTTAAATTCAGGGTGTCTACAACACACTATTTTACAGAAAATGCGATTATTTAAGTTAATTACATAGATATAGTAAAACTATAAAGGGTCTAGATCCACTTCGCTGGCTTAGGCTTAACGAAAAAACGCGGAAGGGGCAACGAGCAGACAGCCGCTATTTTCTGGGGGTAGCCGTATAAAACGCCATCTATCGGGGACAAATTAGCGGCCAAAATTGGAACTATCATAAGGATGAGTGGCACTCTATGTTAACTCCCTATAGGGCATAATAAGTCAAACCCTCGGAGATGCCATTACTCCATTTTATACGAGCTAAGAGCGGAAAAACGTATTTTATAAATTTTACACCTGTAAAATCTTTTAAAAAACACTTGGAACTTGTATTTCTACTTACTTTCGAGGAAATACCACCGTTTTCTGGAGGTAAGAGTCTTTTTTTATACATTTATTAGTAATAAAAACATTAAGGCGAGCTAAGCCTTGGTCTTGTAAAACACGGCAGATTAGTGATTTTGAAAACGACCCTAATCCTCGCGCTAATCACTAATCTGCCGTGTTTTACAAGACCAAGGCTTAGCTCGCCTTAATGTTTTTATTACTAATAAATGTATAAAAAAACTCTTACCTCCAGAAAACGGTGGTATTTCCTCGAAAGTAAGTAGAAATACAAGTTCCAAGTGTTTTTTAAAAGATTTTACAGGTGTAAAATTTATAAAATACGTTTTTCCGCTCTTAGCTCGTATAAAATGGAGTAATGGCATCTCCGAGGGTTTGACTTATTATGCCCTATAGGGGGTTAACATAGAGTGCCACTACTCTAAGCTCATCCTTTAATTTAGTTTCGAAAGTTCCCGATAGATGGCGTTTTATACGGCTACCCCCAGAAAATAGCGGCTGTCTGCTCGTTGCCCCTTCCGCGTCGACCTCCCATTGAATTGTGTATCTACCCTTTTAATATATCTATGGTTAATTATGGGTCTTTTTCTATAAAACTACTGCTATAGTAGTTTTCCTACTGAGGGCACTTGTAGGCACTTTCTGGAAGCTCCCCCGCTCCACAAGGCTAAATTACAATGTTGCCCCGGCCCCCTAAATTATACTAGTGGTACAAGGAGAGAGGAATGGAGTGGAAACCCCCATACCTATAGTGTTGTCTGTGTACCCCCACCTACGGCACCCTAGTCCTCCCAGCATCCTCAGCGGTTAGGTAGGGTCGTACTGGACGAAATTGTAAAGGGCGCTCCCTCTATCTTAAAAATAGAAGCTAGTTCTCATACAAATAAAATGGCGCTACGCGACAGCACTTAGCAACAGTGTTGCCAATGTGTGGGAAATTTCCCACATCGCGGGAAATTTTGGTAAGGTTTTGGCTCTGTGGGACAAAGGTAATTTTTTCCCTAAATCGGTCAAATGTGGGAATTTTTCTCTTTAAGTGTTAATAGTGCAGACAGTGCAGTTAAAATTATTGTATTTTCGAAAATTTTGAAATAAATCCGGTGATTTTAAATTTGGCGCTTGAAAAAAGTAGCATATTTTGAGAATTTTAAAGCCTTATAGCGTTTTGGCGCATTTGTACATATTGTCCAAGCTATGCGCAGTGATATTCCATATTAAACCTAATAGGAAAAAATAGTACAGATAAATAAGACTGTAACTTTTCTACCATATTTTAGCTGGGGGCGGGGCTAAAAAGGGGGTGTGGGAAATGTGGGAAATTTTTCAAATGGAAGTGGGAAAATCCACTTTCAAACATTGGCAACACTGCTTAGCAATCGCCTACCGAAGGGTAGGGGCGTGCGCCAGGTCATGGCCAACTTAGATACTCGACAAGCCATTGGCGAGCTTGTCGAGTATCTAAGTTGGCCATGGCCAGGTACATTGGGAGAGATAATTGAGTCCAGAACATATATCTTTCTAGAGTTCTATTTGGATATCGGGTTTTCGCGATCGCGCGACCATCGTTTTTGAAATTATGGGACGGACGGATAACTTTATCATTAGGTGGTGGCGCCATCTATTTCACTTAAAAACACATATTTTTTACTATGGCGTCTGCTATAATTTCTCAATATAGATAGGAAATGTTTAGAAACCGCTATGATAATGGAAGTAAATTGGTAGATTCGAGTAAAAACAGAGAAGTAACTGCATTAACCGATAGTATATGTATTTTTGAGCTCTCGTGATAGTCAACTTGACAAAAATGATCACTGAAAATGTCTTTTTTGGGAGTCCATACAATTCCATTAATGGCCTGACACCATTGTTTTGGTAATTCCGAATTTTTTGCATGGAATCTTAATGGTACAGTTCAAGAAGGGTTGAACTATCTAAATATTTATTAATTTTCTATACGTATACTATATACTTATGTCACAAAACATTTTTATTTCTACCAGTGTTGACACACTTTCCTACTGAGCATTTTCGACCCCATTTCAAAATTTAATACATTTTCACATTATGTGTTACTTTAATAACTAATAACATATAATTCCCAAGTAAAAACACGCATTTAATAAGAAATTGATCAATATTCAATTTATTAAATATCAAATTTTATTTATTAGGCTCCACTTACGGTTTTTCAATTACCTAACTTTCATATTTCGCGCTTTACTTCTTCCTAAGCCTAATTTTCAAACTCAAGCTGCGGCGATTTTGTGGGGCGGTTTCCCGCAATTCGTGGGAAATTCATTTAAGCTTCTCACGTAAGGCGACAGATGGCGCTAACGACTAATGATAAAGTAATGAAATTCGACGAATCCGAGTACGCGAGGAGGAAATTCAACAAAAACTCTAGAAATACATATATTCTGAACTCAATGCATTGAACCCGTACAGAGCGTCTTATCTATGTAACCGATTTATATTACTGAACGTATAGTACCTTATACTCTAGCAGAAGGCGTCGGTTTTTTAACTGTTATTGATATTTAACTAGTTATGCCACCGCATGGATATTTTAAAATCCTTTCCTAACATTAGAATAAGGTACACACTTCACTTCGGCATTTTCGCGTATGAGCCTGAAGTTAGGAAAAAACATTGGTAGCCAGCCTAGACCTTATTCGTCACCAAAGTAACCAAAAACTCCTGGCAACAGAGCTGCCAGATTACAATTTCAACAAAGTTTAAGGAACACAAAATAGTAAACTAGTGCTAGTCCATTCTTAAACAAAATTATATGTTATTTCTAAACTGGTACAGTTTCATTACACCCATTACAGGAAAGGCCTATTCACTCTAACACAGTGCGATTCCCATCTGCAGTTTGATGAGCGGGAGAGCAAACAAAAAGTGCTACCTCGCCAAGGAAGAATGACGTTACATTACTAAATTATTAAGAGGATACAAAGTGTCATCCTTCTTCTATTATCCCCTTCTGGGGTAATACGTTATCTTTTAACAACCCAAGGTTTATCAAATTCCCATTTGCCACATATTTTTAATTTCCAAATTTCCTGACTATCTAAATGTCATTTAATTTAACTCATTCGTCAGAATATATGTTGTGGGTTTAAAATTAATCGTATACTTTTCACTAACATTTCACAGTCACACCGTCTCAAACTTCACTGACGTTTCCAGGTTTTCTCTGGCCTATCCAACCTCCCCTATCATTTAATATTTACAATGACGGTAAGACCGCTGAAAATGGGAAATTATTTTTAAAGGAAATACAGGAAATTTATCCTTGAAATATTGGACAATATTGGAAGAAAGTGATGAAAAAAAATATAGGAAGAAAGCGATGAAAAACTATAGGAAGAAAGCGATGAAAAACTATAGGAAGAAAGCGATGAAAAAATATAGGAAGAAAGCGATGAAAAAATATAGGAAGAAAGCGATGAAAAAATATAGGAAGAAAGCGATGAAAAAATATAGGAAGAAAGCGATGAAAAAATATAGGAAGAAAGCGATGAAAATATATAGGAAGAAAGTGATGAAAAAATATAGGAAGAAAGTGATGAAAAAATATAGGAAGAAAGTGATGAAATAAATATAGGAAGAAAATGATGAGAAAATATAGGAAGAAAGTGATGAAAAATATAGGAAGAAAGTGATGAAATAAATATAGGAAGAAAATGATGAGAAAATATAGGAAAAAAGTGATGAAAAATATAGGAAGAAAGTGATGAAAAAAATATAGGAAGAAAGTGATGAAAAATATAGGATTGGTTCATCATTCCGCGACTTTCGTGACAATATTTCAAATTTCCTTTGTTGTCCAGAAACTGTGGCAACCCAGTTGCGCTCGCTAAACTTGACCAAGGTGAGCCGAAGAACACAATCAAAAATAATCCGCGTATAAATAAGCAAGCGTTGCCGGTTGTTGTGACAGGTTGGTCAGTAGTGTGCGGGGCCCATAGCCATAGTCGAGTGCACTTGTACCGGGGATCGGGTACGCCGACCTTTGCGAGAATCCGTTCGGAGCATCGATCGGCTGGCGCTCTATAGTGACCGATGTTAGCGCGAGGCAAAGTCTCGGCCACCGCCACCGCCGGCAGTAGCGCGCCAGGCAATGTCTCTATGGAAGCGTGGTGGTGTGGAAGATGCAAAAGCTATATCCATATTTCACCCTTTCGGACATTCTTACGCCTATTTCTTGTCATCTCCCATTATCTATCCCAAACTGTAACAGTGTTACCACGAAATTTTCAGATTCAAATTCCCTGACCCTTCTTTGCTCCACGGTTTTCCCTAGCCCTTTTTTATCCTCAACGGTTTTCCCTGGCCCTTTTTATCCTCAACGGTTTTCCCTGGCCCTTTTTATCCTCAACGGTTTTCCCTGGCCCTTTTTATCCTCAACGGTTTTCCCTGGCCCTTTTTATCCTCAACGGTTTTCCCTGGCCCTTTTTATCCTCAACGGTTTTCCCTGACCCTTTTTTCCCTGCACGGTTTTCCCTGACCCTTTTTTCCCTGCACGGTTTTCCCTGACCCTTTTTCCCTGCACGGTTTTCCCTGACCCTTTTTATCCTCAACGGTTTTCCCTGACCCTTTTTATCCTCAACGGTTTTCCCTGGCCCTTTTTATCCTCAACGGTTTTCCCTGGCCCTTTTTATCCTCAACGGTTTTCCCTGGCCCTTTTTATCCTCAACGGTTTTCCCTGACCCTTTTCATCCTCAACGGTTTTCCCTGACCCTTTTCATCCTCAACGGTTTTCCCTGACCCTTTTTTCCCTGCACGGTTTTCCCTGACCCTTTTTTCCCTGCACGGTTTTCCCTGACCCTTTTTTCCCTGCACGGTTTTCCCTGACCCTTTTTTCCCTGCACGGTTTTCCCTGACCCTTTTTTCCCTGCACGGTTTTCCCTGACCCTTTTTTCCCTGCACGGTTTTCCCTGACCCTTTTTTCCCTGCACGGTTTTCCCTGACCCTTTTTTCCCTGCACGGTTTTCCCTGACCCTTTTTTCCCTGCACGGTTTTCCCTGACCCTTTTTTCCCTGCACGGTTTTCCCTGACCCTTTTTTCCCTGCACGGTTTTCCCTGACCCTTTTTCCCTGCACGGTTTTCCCTGACCCTTTTTTCCCTGCACGGTTTTCCCTGACCCTTTTTTCCCTGCACGGTTTTCCCTGACCCTTTTTTCCCTGCACGGTTTTCCCTGACCCTTTTTTCCCTGCACGGTTTTCCCTGACCCTTTTTTCCCTGCACGGTTTTCCCTGACCCTTTTTCCCTGCACGGTTTTCCCTGACCCTTTTTTCCCTGCACGGTTTTCCCTGCACGGTTTTCCCTGACCCTTTTTTCCCTGCACGGTTTTCCCTGACCCTTTTTTCCCTGCACGGTTTTCCCTGACCCTTTTTTCCCTGCACGGTTTTCCCTGACCCTTTTTTCCCTGCACGGTTTTCCCTGACCCCTTTTTCCCTGCACGGTTTTCCCTGACCCCTTTTTCCCTGCACGGTTTTCCCTGACCCTTTTTTCCCTGCACGGTTTTCCCTGCACGGTTTTCCCTGACCCTTTTTTCCCTGCACGGTTTTCCCTGACCCTTTTTTCCCTGCACGGTTTTCCCTGACCCTTTTTTCCCTGCACGGTTTTCCCTGACCCTTTTTTCCCTGCACGGTTTCCCCCGACCCTTTTTCCCTCAACGGTTTTCCCCGACCCTTTTTTCCCTGCACGGTTTTCCCTGACCCTTTTTTCCTGCACGGTTTTCCCTGACCCTTTTTTCCTCCACGGTTTTCCCTGACCTTTTTTTTCCTCAACGGTTTTCCCTGACCCTTTTTTCCCTGCGCGGTTTTCCCTGACCTTTTTTTCCTCAACGGTTTTCCCTGACCTTTTTTTTCCTCAACGGTTTTCCCTGACCTTTTTTTCCTCAACGGTTTTCCCTGACCTTTTTTTCCTCAACGGTTTTCCCTGACCTTTTTTCCTCAACGGTTTTCCCTGACCTTTTTTTCCTCAACGGTTTTCCCTGACCTTTTTTTCCTCAACGGTTTTCCCTGACCTTTTTTTCCTCAACGGTTTTCCCTGACCTTTTTTTTCCTCAACGGTTTCCCTGACCTTTTTTTTCCTCAACGGTTTTCCCTGACCTTTTTTTCCTCAACGGTTTTCCCTGACCTTTTTTTCCTCAACGGTTTTCCCTGCCCTTTTTTCCCTGCACGGTTTTCCCTGACCCTTTTTTCCTGCACGGTTTTCCCTGACCCTTTTTTCCCTGCACGGTTTTCCCTGACCCTTTTTTCCCTGCACGGTTTTCCCTGACCCTTTTTTCCCTGCACGGTTTTCCCTGACCCTTTTTTCCCTGCACGGTTTTCCCTGACCCTTTTTTCCCTGCACGGTTTTCCCTGACCCTTTTTTCCCTGCACGGTTTTCCCTGCACGGTTTTCCCTGACCCTTTTTTCCCTGCACGGTTTTCCCTGACCCTTTTTTCCCTGCACGGTTTTCCCTGACCCTTTTTTCCCTGCACGGTTTTCCCTGACCCTTTTTTCCCTGCACGGTTTTCCCTGACCCTTTTTTCCCTGCACGGTTTTCCCTGACCCCTTTTTCCCTGCACGGTTTTCCCTGACCCCTTTTTCCCTGCACGGTTTTCCCTGACCCTTTTTTCCCTGCACGGTTTTCCCTGACCCTTTTTTCCCTGCACGGTTTTCCCTGACCCTTTTTTCCCTGCACGGTTTTCCCTGACCCTTTTTTCCCTGCACGGTTTTCCCCGACCCTTTTTTCCCTGCACGGTTTTCCCCGACCCTTTTTTCCTCAACGGTTTCCCCCGACCCTTTTTCCCTCAACGGTTTTCCCCGACCCTTTTTTCCCTGCACGGTTTTCCCTGACCCTTTTTTCCCTGCACGGTTTTCCCTGACCCTTTTTTCCTGCACGGTTTTCCCTGACCCTTTTTTCCTCCACGGTTTTCCCTGACCTTTTTTTCCTCAAAGGTTTTCCCTGACCCTTTTTTCCCTGCGCGGTTTTCCCTGACCTTTTTTTCCTCAACGGTTTTCCCTGACCTTTTTTTCCTCCACGGTTTTCCCTGACCTTTTTTTTCCTCAACGGTTTTCCCTGACCCTTTTTTCCCTGCACGGTTTTCCCTGACCCTTTTTTCCCTGCACGGTTTTCCCTGACCCTTTTTTCCCTGCACGGTTTTCCCTGACCCTTTTTATCCTCAACGGTTTCCCTGACCCTTTTTATCCTCAACGGTTTTCCCTGGCCCTTTTTATCCTCAACGGTTTTCCCTGGCCCTTTTTATCCTCAACGGTTTTCCCTGGCCCTTTTTATCCTCAACGGTTTTCCCTGGCCCTTTTTATCCTCAACGGTTTTCCCTGACCCTTTTCATCCTCAACGGTTTTCCCTGACCCTTTTTCCCTGCACGGTTTTCCCTGACCCTTTTTCCCTGCACGGTTTTCCCTGACCCTTTTTTCCCTGCACGGTTTTCCCTGACCCTTTTTTCCCTGCACGGTTTTCCCTGACCCTTTTTTCCCTGCACGGTTTTCCCTGACCCTTTTTTCCCTGCACGGTTTTCCCTGACCCTTTTTTCCCTGCACGGTTTTCCCTGACCCTTTTTTCCCTGCACGGTTTTCCCTGACCCTTTTTTCCCTGCACGGTTTTCCCTGACCCTTTTTTCCCTGCACGGTTTTCCCTGACCCTTTTTTCCCTGCACGGTTTTCCCTGACCCTTTTTTCCCTGCACGGTTTTCCCTGACCCTTTTTTCCCTGCACGGTTTTCCCTGACCCTTTTTTCCCTGCACGGTTTTCCCTGACCCTTTTTTCCCTGCACGGTTTTCCCTGACCCTTTTTTCCCTGCACGGTTTTCCCTGACCCTTTTTTCCCTGCACGGTTTTCCCTGACCCTTTTTTCCCTGCACGGTTTTCCCTGACCCTTTTTTCCCTGCACGGTTTTCCCTGACCCTTTTTTCCCTGCACGGTTTTCCCTGCACGGTTTTCCCTGACCCTTTTTTCCCTGCACGGTTTTCCCTGACCCTTTTTTCCCTGCACGGTTTTCCCTGACCCTTTTTTCCCTGCACGGTTTTCCCTGACCCTTTTTCCCTGCACGGTTTTCCCTGACCCCTTTTCCCTGCACGGTTTTCCCTGACCCCTTTTTCCCTGCACGGTTTTCCCTGACCCTTTTTTCCCTGCACGGTTTTCCCTGCACGGTTTTCCCTGACCCTTTTTTCCCTGCACGGTTTTCCCTGACCCTTTTTTCCCTGCACGGTTTTCCCTGACCCTTTTTTCCCTGCACGGTTTTCCCCGACCCTTTTTTCCTCAACGGTTTCCCCCGACCCTTTTTCCCTCAACGGTTTTCCCCGACCCTTTTTTCCCTGCACGGTTTTCCCTGACCCTTTTTTCCTGCACGGTTTTCCCAGACCCTTTTTTTCTCCACGGTTTTCCCTGACCTTTTTTTTTCCTCAACCGTTTTCCCTGACCCTTTTTCCCTGCGCGGTTTTCCCTGACCTTTTTTTCCTCCACGGTTTTCCCTGACCTTTTTTTTCCTCAACGGTTTTCCCTGACCTTTTTTTCCTCAACGGTTTTCCCTGACCTTTTTTTCCTCAACGGTTTTCCCTGACCTTTTTTTTCCTCAACGGTTTTCCCTGACCTTTTTTTCCTCAACGGTTTTCCCTGACCTTTTTTCCTCAACGGTTTTCCCTGACCTTTTTTTCCTCAACGGTTTTCCCTGACCTTTTTTTCCTCCACGGTTTCCCTGACCTTTTTTTTCCTCAACGGTTTCCCTGACCTTTTTTTCCTCAACGGTTTTCCTGACCTTTTTTCCTCAACGGTTTTCCCTGCCCTTTTTTCCCTGCCCTTTTTTCCCTGCTTTTTTCCCTGCCCTTTTTTCCCTGCACGGTTTTCCCTGACCCTTTTTTCCTCCACGGTTTTCCCTGACCCTTTTTTCCCTGCACGGTTTTCCCTGACCCTTTTTTCCCTGCACGGTTTTCCCTGACCCTTTTTTCCCTGCACGGTTTTCCCTGACCCTTTTTTCCCTGCACGGTTTTCCCTGACCCTTTTTCCCTGCACGGTTTTCCCTGACCCTTTTTTCCCTGCACGGTTTTCCCTGACCCTTTTTTCCCTGCACGGTTTTCCCTGACCCTTTTTCCCTGCACGGTTTTCCCTGCACGGTTTTCCCTGACCCTTTTTTCCCTGCACGGTTTTCCCTGACCCTTTTTTCCCTGCACGGTTTTCCCTGACCCTTTTTTCCCTGCACGGTTTTCCCTGACCCTTTTTCCCTGACCCTTTTTTCCCTGCACGGTTTTCCCTGACCCTTTTTCCCTGCACGGTTTTCCCTGACCCCTTTTTCCCTGCACGGTTTTCCCTGACCCCTTTTTCCCTGCACGGTTTTCCCTGACCCTTTTTTCCCTGCACGGTTTTCCCTGCACGGTTTTCCCTGACCCTTTTTTCCCTGCACGGTTTTCCCTGACCCTTTTTTCCCTGCACGGTTTTCCCCGACCCTTTTTCCCTCCACGGTTTTCCCCGACCCTTTTTTCCCTGCACGGTTTTCCCTGACCCTTTTTTCCTCAACGGTTTCCCCCGACCCTTTTTCCCTCAACGGTTTTCCCCGACCCTTTTTTCCCTGCACGGTTTTCCCTGACCCTTTTTTCCCTGCACGGTTTTCCCTGACCCTTTTTTCCTGCACGGTTTTCCCTGACCCTTTTTTCCTCCACGGTTTTCCCTGACCTTTTTTTCCTCAACGGTTTTCCCTGACCCTTTTTTCCCTGCGCGGTTTTCCCTGACCTTTTTTTTCCTCCACGGTTTTCCCTGACCTTTTTTTTCCTCAACGGTTTTCCCTGACCTTTTTTTCCTCAACGGTTTTCCCTGACCTTTTTTTCCTCAACGGTTTTCCCTGACCTTTTTTTCCTCAACGGTTTTCCCTGACCTTTTTTCCTCAACGGTTTTCCCTGACCTTTTTTCCTCAACGGTTTTCCCTGACCTTTTTTTCCTCAACGGTTTTCCCTGACCTTTTTTTTCCTCAACGGTTTTCCTGACCTTTTTTTTCCTCAACGGTTTTCCCTGACCTTTTTTTCCTCAACGGTTTTCCCTGACCTTTTTTTTCCTCAACGGTTTTCCCTGACCTTTTTTTCCTCAACGGTTTTCCCTGACCTTTTTTTCCTCAACGGTTTTCCCTGACCTTTTTTTCCTCAACGGTTTTCCCTGACCTTTTTTTCCTCCACGGTTTTCCCTGACCTTTTTTTTCCTCCACGGTTTTCCCTGACCTTTTTTTTCCTCAACGGTTTTCCCTGACCTTTTTTTCCTCAACGGTTTTCCCTGACCTTTTTTTTCCTCAACGGTTTTCCCTGACCTTTTTTTTTCCTCAACGGTTTTCCCTGACCTTTTTTTTCCTCAACGGTTTTCCCTGACCTTTTTTTTCCTCAACGGTTTTCCCTGACCTTTTTTCCCTCAACGGTTTTCCCTGACCCTTTTTCCTCAACGGTTTCCCCCCAGGCCTTTTCTCTGAAGTTTTCCCTGATGATTTTACTTAGCCCCAATTGATATCGTTTTTAAGTATAAGAAGGGGTTTCGTTTACGTCTAAAAGCATTTTATCAATATTTAAGGTAACACATTACGAGTAGTGAGCTCCGCGACTTCGGTGTCTGAACAAACGTGATGTCTCGCTAAAACGGGGTTTTTAAAAGGTCATCCAATTGGATGGTTGAACCTCGGATATTTTAGCATCTTTAAAATGAAACTAAGCGACTGTGGGACCGTCCATAAACTACGTCACGCGAAAAAAAGCATTTTCTGACCCCCCCGTCCCCCCAGATCACGCTTCGTCACGCTTTTCTCAGACCCCTCCCCTAAAAACCACGTAACATTTATTTAACCCCCCCCCCCTTATGCACTATGATTTGTCTCTATTTACAAATTTAATTTGATTAATTTCTTGAGTGATATGCCGCCCTCTCAGAAAAATTTTGCTCGGCTGAAAATTCAAGTTCTCTTCCGTTTTAAGCTTTTTCCCTCTGATTGACCTTTAGAATTTTAATGTCTGGATGTGCTTTTTATAAGCTTCAAAAAAGTTCCATAAAGCTTAGTTAAAGGGTCACACTTTTTAGGTTTCGACACTGTCACCGAAAACAGACTAATCGAGCTTGAGATTTAGAAAATTTGCCAAAGAATCGAAACCATTTCAATCGGCAGGGGATTTGATTCATCCTCACAAATAATAGGGGCGAATAAACAGAGACATAAGAGAGTTTACGCTGTTTATTTTAAATGCGCTATTTAAATTGGCTATATAAAGGTGTAAATAGTAGATAATTGCTCAAATTTTCTACTATTTAAGTGATGATGGAATAACAATTTTGGTAAATTATTGTAACGGTGGACTATGGAATGTTGTCTTTCTTCTTCTATAACATAAGAGAGCCAATCGGCCTCTTACTGACTTCGTAACAAAATCAATGCTAAATGTGACGTCACGCATTGAAGAACCCCTCCCTCCCCCTTGTCACGGACCGTCACAAATTTAGAAACCCCCCCCCCATAAGAGTGAGACGTAGTTTATGGACGGTCCCTGTCCAGGGTTTTCCTTGATCTATGGCAACCCCGCGTTAGTACCGCAAAGTTCAATAGTGTATTAAACTAAAAAAATTAATTTTTAGATACGATTGTGGCCCAACTGGTTATAAAATATTAACGCATCTTTCTCGTGATCTATTTTAGAGCCAGGTTCAGTCTCCGTAAGTTCATTTTAATCAGTTTAGATAATAAATTAAATAAATTTAAATCCCAAATTCTTTTAGTTCTTACGGGTTTGTTGATCCGATGGAAAGTAACGGAGGTTTTAGTTCCGAAATTTCCCTAACTATTTCAAGTGAATTTAAGTGAACATTTCAGAATAAACTACAGTTGTCAATGGTATAAGAGAATAATATTAGAGTTTTAAAACATGTTTATGGTATAGCACAACAATGGAACGTTCAACGTTGCGATTCTTCTGAATCTCATAAACCGAATTGACAATTATTGCAATTGAAAACAAAATTCCTTGACCTCTTCCGGTTCAATTTTAAAATCCCTGATTAATTCAGGTTTTCCCTGACCTTTTTCTGAGATTTTCCCTGACCTTTTTAGGCCGAAAGTGTGAATGTTTACAGCTTATATTTAAATAAACTCGATCTACATTAAGTTTTCCAATGTATTTTTCGCACGAAAATGAATAAGAAACATTTTAACTATAAATAACAGTCTAAGAGATTTTTTAGAGAGCATATACTTTACAAAAACAATTCTAGACATTTTGTGTTAAGATATTAGGATGAGGAGAAACTTTCATTACTCTTTCAATAAAGACTTACAACCCAGAAATTTTACCCACTAAAATCAAATTCCCTGACTTTGCTGAAATTTTTATAATTCCCCAGTGCCGTCTTAAGGCATGGGCTATAGCCCAGGGCCCCGCGTGAATTAAGGGCCCCAAATTTCTTGTTCAAGAAGTAGGCAATACGTAACTTTGACCGTCACGCTTCGAGGAAATATTAAGTTGTGAACAAATTTTCTAAGCAAAATCTCTGCGGACCCCCTTTCTAAAGAGGTTCATGGCCTACACTAGGTTCCATGGCTACAACCACCCTTCTCAGATGAATTCGCACATGTTTACAGATAGAAAAGTATACCTAGCCCAAGCTGCATCCATGTCATCAAATGTGGATGAGAGGGAAAGAATGACAATGGCCATAGAGCCTGTGTTAAAAAACGCGGACATCAAAGTTTCGCCAATAACTATTTAGTTTACTAGTGACTGATGGACTTGAAAACTCGCAACTGAAAGTAGTTCAAACATTTATGCTCCTTGGTTTAACCATAACCCACTCGATCACGCGCATCACGACGCAAGCTGCTCGCGCTATAGCTAAATTACCGAGATTACACAATAGCAGACGACGGTAACCGCGTAACCGCGAATTAACACAAGACCTATTTTAAGGGAGTGAACAGGCCCAGTATAGCTACGCCAATAAAACGGCCAACTACGGCGAAACTCTGATGACTCGCGACTTTTGGCCATTTTCATACTTTTCCTCTCATCCACTTTTGATGTCATCGTTCTATTCTCTAACTTCGTTTTAGGAGAGCTAACTTTTTTAGTGTTCCGACCGACTGAAAAATCAAAACATTAGTTCCCGTTCGTAACATCAAAGAATCAGTCTGATTAGTAACATATCACCCAATTTTGCTTTAGCGGTTAGCCGAATTCAAACGGCTTATTAAATCCAATCAACTCAATGTCTTTCACTCTAAACTGTCTTGTCACTCTACTTTACTTAATCTGTTACTTCATATATTGCCTACATTAATCAAGGCCTGTGCGCGGCGCCGATTTTCATTTTTCGTTTGGCAACTTATGTTGCCTAATTCCCTCACACGAGAGCGCTGTTTGCTGGACTTAAGGAAATTAAAATGTTCATTTTCCCTAGTTTGAAATTTGAAATGTTCATTTTCGCGCACGTTTTGGTCCAGCTCGCAATGCCATCTCGCGGTAAAATAGATAGAAAAAACTAAAGCTCTCCGATATCGATGCTTCAAGTTTTTATAGTGTTATTATCGTGGGAACCGGTCCCTTCGTTCAAAGTTTCTGTTTTAATTGTCCTGATTACTCACATCACCTCTAGCAGGACAGTTATAGAATTAATGAAAATAACTCTTTAAAACGTGAATGTAATTCTTCAAAACATGAATATTTGCGCGAGCGCATTAGGCCTGATTCGTAAAATATTTACATACAAAATATATACATAATATACAACATACAACAATTGCAATCTGATTACGAAATTAAATTATTTATACACTCATTTTGAATTTTCAATAAACCACACTAATCGACTTTTCTTGTTTACTTTTCCTAAGGCTAACTGATAACGTGACGCATTGTCCCTCAAACACTATGCAGGGATGTAAATGTGAGTGATAGGGCAAACTGGAGTTATGAACTTTGCTCTCTTAAATGAGTCGGTTTTAGTTTGAGCACGCATGGATTTTTCAGGCCTATATTTTTCAAACTTCAAAATATCCTTAATCATCGCAAGGGTCAGTGGGTTTCAGACGAGTAAAAACTATGAGTCGCAAATTTTAAAGTTAAGCTACAAAGAGAAAAAAGGCGCCTGAGGAGATGGAAAATTCTTCGAAAATAACGAAATTAACCTAATTTTTAACAACAAAACAGGGGACAACATCATCGGATTCTCATTTACACCAAAAGCGTAATGTATCTCAGGATGAGTCAGAAGAGCGTGACAATCAAAGATAATCAGAACTCATGAAAAGACTAGAAAGAAAATGTTTTAAGCTTATCGCTACTGTATTGAAACAACATGGACGCTTTTCCTGGAATTTTTATATTTTTGACGACATGAAATTGCCTTTTTAATATAATAGGCTATCTCGAGTCTTTTACAACTGAATATTTATTTTTTTATGTTGCTGAAATAATTAGCCCTGGGCCCCATAACGCCTTAAGACGGCCCTGTAATTCCCTGACTCTTCCCTGACCCGTGGCAACCCTGTTAAAACTGATTCGGTACGCTAAGTTACTGAAGCACGGTTTAGTTAGACCAATTTTCCCCATTCATACACGACGATACTAAAACACGCGTCAAAGGCACGGAGGCTTCTCCGAAATAGAAAATAGTTAGGGAACATCCCAGATGGGTTGATAGTTAAGGTATTGCCAAACCCTATTGTCTTTATTCATCTCTCTCTCTTGCCGCCCTCCGTGACCTTTAACACGCGTGCGAGTAGGGCGGGCGCGGGCGCATCCTCGTTTTTCCCTCCACGTGATATTCCGCGTTGCTCTCGAGCTTCTCTTTTCTCTTCTATAGGAAGCTCAAGAGGATCGGGAATGTTTCGCCTATTTTCTCTCGCGCATAAAGGCATAATGAAATGGTCAGAAAACTATTTCTTAATACGACTTTTCTCTGCTATGCAAAAGTCATTTGACGCTTGAAATCGGTTACGCAATAATTTTATTATCATTATCAAGAAGGAATATACTATAAGAAGGCATAATTTTACGTGATAGTCGACAATACCCCCTTCATGGGTGGGGGGATGGAAAATATTTTATCTTACTCTATGTTTTCCACCATCTATTTTACATTTTCGTTAAGCCTTGGTTTGGTTTGGTTTTTAGAACTCACGAAATAATTAGTACACTTGATTCGATTTAGAAATAATTATAAAACCATTTTCACGTAGAGACGCGTATTCAAACTCCATCAAGTTAGGTTCAAAACCTTTAACTAACTTGTTAATTGCAATTAAAAACAACTGTCGTACCGTTTAGGCCTTCTTATAGTATATTCCTTCTTGATATTTAATTAGAAAAGGCCATTTTTTTGGGTTAAAATAAGAGTTGAAACTGAAAAATTATTTAGATATAACGGAAAGTTTTATTAACGATTTCAATGTTATTTTATTAATGCAAATAGATTCAAAAATGATTGTCAAACAATTTCATTCTCCCTTCAATTCTACCGTTCTCCACCCCAAATGGGAAGGCCAAGATGAAGTCGATTATTTTCTCTATTTAAAGTCTATTTTTTTAACTCTGGACGTTTATTTTCTCTATTTTAATACATCTCTATGGCAAGTCAACTGATCTTCACTCTAAAATCCCAATGGGAAGCCCAAGATGATAAGATTTTTTGGACCTATTTTCTCTCCGCGTAACTGTTCTATCCAACTCCCAGATTAATAATAATACAATAATTTGGTGTTTTTAAAACAAATTTTTGAACTGTTAAATTTCTCTATTTCTAAATCAGGGTTCATACAACTTTTGGAAAACAAATTTCCCTCAGATTTCCAGGTTTTTCCCCATATACTTCCCTGAGTTTTCCAGGTTTTTCCCGTATATGGAGTATCCTACGGAGCAAATGTTAACGAAGGATGGGGGAGGGGCAAATAATCAAAGAACATCCCCGTATCTCTAATATAACCAGAGTTATAAGCCTCCAAAGTATAGTGTAATGTTAATCCTATGGAGGGTATGTTTATGAACATTTTGCTTAATTACTCGGCCCCTGTTTGACAAAAATTTCCCTGAATTTTACTAAAAATTCTAAATTTCCCCGAGTTTTCCCTGATATTTTTGTCAACTATTTATTTCCCGGATTTTTCCAGGTTTTCCCTGTTTTCCAGGTTTGTATGAACCCTGTAAATTATAAGGTCTCTCTTTGGGGAGCCCAAGATGAGAGATGTTTTTTGCCTATTTTCTGTGTCAACTGTTCTTAGTTCACACCAATGGGAAGCCAAATATGAAACCGATTATTTAATCTACATCTTAACGGGAAGCTCAAGATGAGGGTTAATTAATTTGATCAATTTTACTTGGTTCTCCATCCCAACGGGAAGCCCAAGATGAAACCGATTATTTTGTCTATTTAAAGTAAATTTTTTTAAATCCTCGATTTTGTTTCTCTACTGTAATACATATCTATGGGCAGCTTGATCAAATTTATTTGGTTCTCCATCCCAATGGGAAGCCCAAGATGAAACCGATTATTTTGTCTATTTAAAGTCAATTTTTTTAAATCCTCGATTTTGTTTCTCTACTGTAATACATATCTATGGGAAGCTTGATCAAATTTATTTGGTTCTCCATCCCAATGGGAAGCCCAAGATGAAACCGATTATTTTGTCTATTTAAAGTCAATTTTTTTAAATCCTCGATTTTGTTTCTCTACTGTAATACATATCTATGGGCAGCTTGATCAAATTTATTTGGTTCTCCATCCCAATGGGAAGCCCAAGATGAAACCGATTATTTTGTCTATTTAAAGTCAATTTTTTTAAATCCTCGATTTTGTTTCTCTACTGTAATACATATCTATGGGAAGCTTGATCAAATTTACTTGGTTCTCCATCCCAACGGGAAGCCCAAGATGAAACCGATTATTTTGTCTATTTAAAGTCAATTTTTTAAAACTAGTCAAATTTATTTTTCCTCTCCATTCTAAGGCATCTCTTTGGGAAGCCCAAGAGAAGAGAGAGAGAGAGAGAGAGAAGAGAGCGATGCTTTAACACGAGTCACGCTTGCCGCCACTTTTCTTGGCGCGCGCTATATATTTAGCACAGAAGAAAAAAATGTCTAATTTTTTTGAGGCGGCGTTTGTCTGCTATTTTTTATCTCTTTACGAGAGGAGGATGGGGATTAGGTTAACATGTACCGCGAAGAGAGATATCTATTGGCTACTGACACGAGTCTGGCCTAGTACGTCACTTAGTCGAGTGACTCTTACTAAAGTTTCAGGGTAGTAATTCCTCGCGGTAATTGAAGTATTAAATGAAATAGGTCAAAATAAAAAAAATGGCAACTTACGTTTGACCCTAGTCGGTTGCGAGTCGAGATAGATCTGTTGGTCTCCTTTCGGCCAATCGGTCTGCTTGGCCAGCAGTACCGAGTGTTCTTGGGAGTCCATGCAGACGCGAAATCGCTCGTCGGCCGGGTGGTGATCTTCACCGCTAAGAAGCACCATGGAAATGGAAGCCACACATTCAATTAATTAAAAAAAAAATAAAACTAATCACTTCTTCCCCTAATTAAATCACGTTAATTTCAATTCCAACGCACACTGAGGGGTCTTAGTTAATGTGGTTTAAATCACGCGGATTTCCATTAATAACGTCAATCCCTCGTTAAATATAATGCCTATAACGTCAATTTCTCATAAAATATACTGCCGATAACGTAAAAATTCTATGAGAGCGGTAGCTCTCTTAGATAAGACTTCATACTGCTCTTAATGTATAAGGAGGGTTTTTTGTTTGGATGTAACTTTTTTTGTATTGTATTAACTGTTTTGAAAAAAATCCACAGAACTACAATTCTGGCCCTGAATATGTGGTTAAAATTTCAAAGAGATCCATTAATTAGTTTATTTTATAAAAAATAAAGTTGCTAAGGGTGGTTTTCATTTCCATAAAATTAATCAGCCCTTTTGACGAAAAACTGGAAATTTCCCATAGAAATAGCATGGGATTTTTTTCGAAAACAGCCATTTTGTCCAGGCACTTATAGACATAACTATACATTTGTTAGACTTGAAAACGGTTTTAAATGAAAGGTACAACATTTTACTTTGCGCTAAGCAATTTTCATTAATTATAATTAAGTCTAAGTGTGTTTAATTTAAAATTTTTAAAACCATTCCAATCTGCGATATTTTAGCATGGATAAGAGTCAGTTTATGATAATAGCACGGTTAAGGCTATTTGGTCCAATTTTCGTAGGGGTTAAAAAACAAGAGAACCTAAGTTTGTGTTAGCTAACAAGTTAAGTTGGAAAAACACCCCACACATATATATTAAGTAAACAAGATTACCTACGACTGGAAATTAAGCTAGATTACTTACGACTGGAAATTAAGCTAGATTACTTACGACTGGTAATTAAGCTAGATTACCGACGACTGGTAATTAAGCTAGATTACCAACGACTGGTAATTAAGCTAGATTACCAACGACTGGTAATTAAGCTAGATTACCAACGACTGGTAATTAAGCTAGATTACCAACGACTGGTAAATAAGCTAGATTACCTACGACTGGTAATTAAGCTAGATTACCTACGACTGGTAATTAAGCTAGATTACCGACGACTGGTAATTAAGCTAGATTACCGACGACTGGTAATTAAGCTAGATTACCGACGACTGGTAATTAAGCTAGATTACCTACGACTGGTAATTAAGCTAGATTACCGACGACTGGTAATTAAGCTAGATTACCGATGACTGGTAACTAAGCTAGATTACCGACGACTGGTAATTAAGCTAGATTACCGACGACTGGTAATTAAGCTAGATTACCGATGACTGGTAACTAAGCTAGATTACCGACGACTGGTAATTAAGCTAGATTACCGACGACTGGTAATTAAGCTAGATTACCGACTACTGGTAATTAAGCTAGATTACCGACTACTGGTTATTAAGTTAGATTACCGACGACTGGTAATTAAGCTAGATCAGCGACGACTCTAGTTTAGCCGGATTACCGATGGCTGGTAATTTAGCCGGACTACCGATGGCTGGTAATTTAGCCGGATTACCGACGACTGGTAATTAAGCTAGATTACCGACGACTGGTAATTAAGCTAGATCAGCGACGACTGTAATTTAGCCGGATTACCGATGGCTGGTAATTTAGCCGGATTACCGACGGCTGGTAATTAAGCTAGATTACCGACGACTGGTAATTAAGCTAGATTACCGACGACTGGTAAGTAAGCTAGATTACCGACGACTGGTAACTAGGCTAGATTACCGCCGACTGGTAAGTAAGCTAGATTACCGACGACTGGTAATTAAGCTAGATTACCGACGACTCGTAATTAAGCTAGATTAAAGACGGCTGGTAATTAAGCCGGATTACCGACGACTGGTAATTAAGCTAGATTAAAGACGGCTGGTAATTAAGCCGGATTACCGACGACTGGTAATTAAGCTAGATTACCGACGACTGGTAATTAAGCTAGATTACCACCGACTGGTAATTAAGCTAGATTACCTACTAGATTACCGGCGACTGGTAATTAAGCTAGATTACCTACTAGATTACCGGCGACTGGTAATTAAGCTAGATTACCTACTAGATTACCGGCGACTGGTAATTAAGCTAGATTACCTACTAGATTACCGGCGACTGGTAATTAAGCTAGATTACCGGCGACTGGTAATTAAGCTAGATTACCGACGACTGGTAACTAAGGTAGATTACCGACGACTGGTAACTAAGGTAGATTACCGATGACTGGTAACTAAGCTAGATTACCGACGACTGGTAATTAAGCTAGATTAAAGACGGCTGGTAATTAAGCTATATTAAAGACGGCTGGTAATTAAGCCGGATTACCGACGACTGGAAATTAAGCTAGATTACCGACGACTGGAAATTAAGCTAGATTACCGACGACTGGTAATTAAGCTAGATTACCGACGACTGGTAATAAAGCTAGATTACCGACGACTGGTAATTAAGCTAGATTACCGACGACTGGTAACTAAGGTAGATTACCGACGACTGGTAACTAAGCTAGATTACCGACGACTGGTAATTAAGCTAGATTAAAGACGGCTGGTAATTAAGCTAGATTAAAGACGGCTGGTAATTAAGCTAGATTAAAGACGGCTGGTAATTAAGCTAGATTAAAGACGGCTGGTAATTAAGCTATATTAAAGACGGCTGGTAATTAAGCCGGATTACCGACGACTGGAAATTAAGCTAGATTACCGACGACTGGTAATTAAGCTAGATTACCGACGACTGGTAATTAAGCTAGATTAAAGACGGCTGGTAATTAAGCCGGATTACTGACGACTGGTAATTAAGCTAGATTACCGACGACTGGTAATTAAGCTAGATTACCTACGACTGGTAATTAAGCTAGATTACCGACGACTGGTAATTAAGCTAGATTACCGATGACTGGTAACTAAGCTAGATTACCGACGACTGGTAATTAAGCTAGATTACCGACGACTGGTAATTAAGCTAGATTACCTATGACTGGTAACTAAGCTAGATTACCGACGACTGGTAATTAAGCTAGATTACCGACTACTGGTAATTAAGCTAGATTACCGACTACTGGTTATTAAGTTAGATTACCGACGACTGGTAATTAAGCTAGATCAGCGACGACTCTAGTTTAGCCGGATTACCGATGGCTGGTAATTTAGCCGGATTACCGATGGCTGGTAATTTAGCCGGATTACCGACGACTGGTAATTAAGCTAGATTACCGACGACTGGTAATTAAGCTAGATCAGCGACGACTGTAATTTAGCCGGATTACCGACGGCTGGTAATTAAGCTAGATTACCGACGACTGGTAAGTAAGCTAGATTACCGACGACTGGTAACTAGGCTAGATTACCGCCGACTGGTAAGTAAGCTAGATTACCGACGACTGGTAACTAGGTTAGATTACTGCCGACTGGTAGCTAGGCTAGATTACCGCCGACTGGTAATTAAGCTAGATTACCGACGACTCGTAATTAAGCTAGATTAAAGACGGCTGGTAATTAAGCCGGATTACCGACGACTGGTAATTAAGCTAGATTACCGACGACTGGTAATTAAGCTAGATTACCACCGACTGGTAATTAAGCTAGATTACCTACTAGATTACCGGCGACTGGTAATTAAGCTAGATTACCTACTAGATTACCGGCGACTGGTAATTAAGCTAGATTACCTACTAGATTACCGGCGACTGGTAATTAAGCTAGATTACCTACTAGATTACCGGCGACTGGTAATTAAGCTAGATTACCTACTAGATTACCGGCGACTGGTAATTAAGCTAGATTACCGGCGACTGGTAATTAAGCTAGATTACCGACGACTGGTAACTAAGGTAGATTACCGACGACTGGTAACTAAGGTAGATTACCGATGACTGGTAACTAAGCTAGATTACCGACGACTGGTAATTAAGCTAGATTACCGACGACTGGTAATTAAGCTAGATTAAAGACGGCTGGTAATTAAGCTATATTAAAGACGGCTGGTAATTAAGCCGGATTACCGACGACTGGAAATTAAGCTAGATTACCGACGACTGGAAATTAAGCTAGATTACCGACGACTGGTAATTAAGCTAGATTACCGACGACTGGTAATTAAGCTAGATTACCGACGACTGGTAATTAAGCTAGATTACCGACGACTGGTAATTAAGCTAGATTACCGACGACTGGTAACTAAGGTAGATTACCGACGACTGGTAACTAAGCTAGATTAAAGGCGGCTGGTAATTAAGCTAGATTAAAGGCGGCTGGTAATTAAGCTAGATTAAAGACGGCTGGTAATTAAGCTATATTAAAGACGGCTGGTAATTAAGCCGGATTACCGACGACTGGAAATTAAGCTAGATTACCGACGACTGGTAATTAAGCTAGATTACCGACGACTGGTAATTAAGCTAGATTACCGACGGTAGGTAATTAAGTTAGATTACCGACGGTAGGTAATTAAGTTAGATTACCGACGGTAGGTAATTAAGTTAGATTACCGACGGCAGGTAATTAAGTTAGATTACCGACGGCAGGTAATTAAGCTAGATTACCGACGGCAGGTAATTAAGCTAGATTACCGACGGCAGATTAATAAGCCGGATTAACGACGGCTGGTAATAAAGCTTTTTCTCTCCTGTGTTTTCTAAACGATTTTAGTTAATATGAAGACTGAAGTAACAGATATTAATAAAAACTGTCATTGTAGACAAAGACCGGAAAGTGTAAAAGATAAGTTTAGAAAATTAACTGCCTGAAGAAACAGATATTCAAATTTTCACTTTTGAAGACATGATTATAAAACATCAATTATTTTAAAAAATTCTTATCTTACTTTTTTTCACCAAAATTTCATTTTCCCAAAATATTTCTCAACATTATTTACCCATGTATTTTGTTCTCAATAGTAGTTCAAGAAAAAATGGCACCTAGAAGAATTTAAGGGATACTACCTTGATACTAGGTTTTACTTTCGACTAACATTTGCTATTAGGATATTCAAATACTTGGATATCTGAAATGATTTCTCTTGAAGAGTTTAAATTTTTTTATTTTAAAATTGGAAATATTGCGAAGCGGAAAGTAACATAGGCCTTTTCATTGTGGTTTAGTAATTGTGTCGAAAATATCTATAGATTGATCGTGATCTTTGAGAGCTATACAGCACGTTAATATTTAATACTTCGAAAACATTACAATTGAAGAATACGTTTTTAAGTTTTCATACGGTTTTATTTTATCAGCTTTCAACGATTTTCTGTCCATTTTATACTCTTTATAGGGCCGAATTTTCTACCCAATTGTAAATTTTTGATAGAAACTAAAATGTAACACGTACTATTTTTAAAATGATGCGCATGTTTCTGGTTAAAATATTGTTCTGAAGTAATTTTGGTGAAAAAAAGTAAGATAAGAATTTTTTAAAATAATTGATGTTTTATAATCATGTCTTCAAAAGTGAAAATTTGAATATCTGTTTCTTCAGGCAGTTAATTTTCTAAACTTATCTTTTACACTTTCCGGTCTTTGTCTACAATGACAGTTTTTATTAATCTTTATTACGATATTATAGATTGAAAGAATATACTTATTCTTTCAATAAATAACGTCGCGCGCATAATTAACGCGCAATTTTCACGGTTGTGTTTCTTCTACGCGTAATTTTCACCTATTATATTTAATAATTTAACACTTTAGAGAAGCGATTTAATGTAAAATTACTGCCCTGGCTGAAAATATTCCAGAGAAACGTATATTTCACTTCCCTCCTCGTTCGGTACAGCTTTAATTTTGTGACGAGAAACTATCTAATGGGACTGGAAATTTTACGTTGTTGTTGCTACGCGAGGGCCGAGGGTTCCGTTCGTCGCGGCCCGAATAAGGAATAATCATTTGGAAGACAAGACGGGAGGAAAATCTTAGCCTTGAAATAATATCAGAAAAGCGGGGAGATTTTTCGCACTATCTCGGAGTCGCTGCGAAATAGCGACAAAATATACCAACACGGAAGGTTACCGACACTCCGATACGGTATTATAACGACCGAGGCTTAGAACGTGATCGGGTTTTTCTTCGTTACGGTTTGAAACTACTACTAATTTAACTGTCTACAATCAAAATCCCGAGCAAACAGTAGCGTCGCTAGGGTTTGAGATTTGGGGGGGGGCTAAATCTGGGCAAACTATTTTAAAGTTATTATAAGAAATTAATATAAACAAGATGGCCCAAGGGCTGGTACTTAATAGTAGCCACATCGTTATCTATTTAATTAGCACGTAAATAAAAAGAAAAAAATTCAAAGACCCTAAACAAAAAATCAGAAGTGTCCAATCCCACAGTGGTAGCGTGTCTTACTGCTGCGCTAGCCAGCCGGGCTCAATTCCTGGGTGCGCTGTGAAAAATTTTTTAGTTAAAATAAAATCTCTAACTGAGCTCAGCTACCACTATTGGTTCCATTTAAGCTAAAATCTGACGATAACGAAAGCGAAAACCCCGGCCAGTACTACTACGGCTCGGGTCAAACTAAGAGCCTATCGTATACTACGATGTGGCTAAAAATTGCATAATGGGTTCTTTGGAAAATGTGTTGACTTTTAAAACTATCCGTAAATTTGTGTCAACGTGAAATTATTCGTATTTTAAAGATGTACAACCTTTTATTGATAAGGACTACGGAACCGATTATGAAAGATTTTCACTCGTCTTAGGTTTATTTTTAGTTTTGGTTAGCTTTTAGTCCACACTATTGGGACTCCCTTCGAAAGAACACGAAACACTTTACTTTTCTCCATCTGTTTTTTTCTTCAAAATTTTACTGTTGGATATTGAATTTTTTTTATATATTGCTATAGAATTTTAGGTTGCTAACAGCAATTTTTTGGTAGGGTTTACGGATTATTTTGGGGGGGGGGCTAAGTTTGGAATTTGGGGGGGCTATAGCCCCCCCAAAAAAGGCCTAGCGACGCCACTGCGAGCAAAATACATAGCGCGACTGGGTGTATAAACGCGGACCAAGGCTTAAGTAACTTTATTTCCATCGGAGTTTGTTCGGAGTACATTTCGTCTTAACTTACACCGTATCTATAGCGCGGACTGTTTTTTCTCTATACATTCCCGCGTAATTAACTAAGCCTAATTTACACGGAGGAGAAACTTATTTCTAGCACTTAGCAACAACTGACGTCTTCAACTCCGAGGCTTAATGAAGGTAGTAGTACTCGTAACCGCCTTTTCGTTTATACGGCACTTATGTCTAAAAGTTTAACGCGCATCCACGTGAGAAAGGCTTAAATTCGGACACGACTGGACGACAAAACAAATGGGCAGTAGTACCGGTAGACTTTACAAAACACGGGGCGCCGCGGCACCTCCCGAAGAACTAGATATTTAAGCCAGTCGACAGACTGGCTGATATATACGGGTCGTTCGAGTTTCCTGCCTTTCTACGGGCAAATTTTTGGAACGGGAGAGTAGATAATTTTGACGCCAGAAATGGCAGGCCTATGGCTTCAAGCGAATAAACGCCAATTCATTTTTAACCATTGTGTCGCAAACAGCCCCCTTTAGCGCAAGTATTTCTGAGGTGCAGAATTGGCAACCCTTCGGCTTCACGCGAATAAACTACAATTCGTTTTTAACCCTTGTGCTGCTAAAAGTAGCCACGAGCGTAGGTCATTCTCGAGCGTAGGTCTTTCTCGAGGGTGGTCTCTATCTAGCTCTTATCATGGTGGGGGATCTTTTAACGACGTACTCGAGTTCAAAATTCTCGTAACTCCAAGGCACTGAGGTTAGAATGCACGTATCTCTTTTATCGACTTGCTCGAGTTCAAAATTCTCGTAACTCCAAGGCATTGAGGTTAAAATGCACGTATCTCCGATTCGTTTATTGAGACTTGGACTCTCTTTGAGTTAAAATGCACGTATCTCCGTCGTTCTCCGATTCGTTTCATTATCAGTAAGACCAAGCCTTTCATGGAAGGGACACATATTATAAAAAAACCGTTTTTACAAACGGAAAAAACCTGATATATACTACATCGTTGATTTTGTGTCGCCACTCACTGTTCTTGTCACGGCTTCTAAGGGACAGATATTATTTATTCTAACCGTTTCATATAACACCACCATTTATTAAAGCGGTAACATTACGTCAAGACAATTAATATCACATGTCATGACAGCATCAACTATTAAAGCGCTAATATTACGTCATGACAATTAATTTCACATGTCACAGCTAAAAACTGTCGATTCTTATCAGGGGCGTCAACTTCATTATCTTAACACATTTTCTTTACTTTTTATTTCGGCTGACATTTTTACCATAACTTCGTTGTTATGGCAAAAATTATTTATTTTTAGCTTCAAAAAAATTCACGCGCTTCATCTCGGAAGGAAAATTATATCAAGACGGAAATGTGGAATATGGTTAAAGGTAGGAAACCTAGCCTTCCGGCTGTCTTTACTTCGCCGGCCCCCGTTTCGGTTCAATTCATCCCGTAAACACGAACAACCGCGCCAAAACCTTGGACAAATTAAAACAGGATACCCATCCCAAATACATAGCGAAACGGCACTGGGTCTGATCATGATATACAAATTTCTTGTTTAATTACTACTAAGATTATTTTCTAAGCGGGCGAGGGAGAAGACGGCATCCATGGTTACGCGTCGGAAAGAGAAAGAGCGAGAGAGAAAATGCGGTCTGTCTAGCGTCTTTTGTAACGAAGCTTCTGATTGGCTGGAGATAGTCTAGACGGAGGTTCAAAGCCCTGTCATACACGCGCGTCGCTATAGGGGACGCTACGTTACTGACATTTAACAGAAACCAAATTGGTCTTCGATTATGAAACTACTAAACACATTTTTACGTAACTTCTTCAAAATACGAGTCTGTTTTTACCGAATTATTATGGAATTATAGGACCTCTCTAGTTTGTAGGTTAAAAACGGACCACGTGTTAACTTTGGCGGAATAAAAGCGCGTTTAGGGTTTACCATATATGAACTATAGCGCGGGAACTTTCAAAATTCAAAAACAAAGGCTCAATACGGAATATTCTAGAGGGCCGGTAGGCCCTTCTAGATAAGATCCCACACCCTCCCGTAATGTTAAATGAAAATTCACAGATTTTCGCCGATTTTCCCATAGGAATAACATGGGGTTTTTGGTGCTCCTGTACATCGAATCATTTAAAAACTAAAGCGAAGTTACGTTTCGGAATACTTTCAAATTAACAAGTAACTATTCAAGGTGTGCCTTTTTCAAGTTTCATCAAAATTAATTAAGTCTAAGTATGTTAATTTAATTAAAAATGTGAGTACCTCAAAAGATTATTCTACAGCAGACGACGCTAATTGTTCATTACTCTACAGTAGACGACGCTAATTTGCCATTTCACCGCCTTGAATCTTTAACTTGATATTTTTCAATAAATAAAACACTATATTTATTAAAAATTTCTCTGGCGGGTCTATTTTTCGTTTAATTATGTGTCTTGGTTGAAATTCTATACTTAAGATACCTTTTTAATTTATATTTTAGATGTTAGTTTCGACCAAGGCTTAAGTTGCATTACTTAGGCCATGGATTTATAATAGAAGCTTACGCTTCATGGATATTTCACTGTAGCCTTCAGTAAGGCATAAGGATAGATGGATCAGTGTTGGAAATAAGGATTTTTTTAAAACTGGACCTGTGGCCTAGGTATTTTAATTAAAATAACTGGCCACGGTGCCACTCGCTGTAAACGTACAAGGGCAGTGAACGCAATGTCATGGATAATTGTAATCGTAGAGTGGACTGTAAAAGATACGGATTTGATAGTTTAAAAATCGTGGCAGGATGTTGGTTTTGAAGTTGACTATTAAGCTCGGGTTCTAAAACGAATTGTGAGCCGTATCTTATAAGAATTAGTAGAAGTGTAGAACCATTTTTAACCTCGTCCTAGAAGTGAAAAATTTCGCATTTCAGGCAAAAAATTGTTTTATAATAGATTAATACAAATGCAGACTGAAGGAACAGATATTATATAAAAAAGGACTTGGTTTGCCCAAGCCTGAAAAACAAAACGATAAGAGTTTTTTCCAGTTGACTGAAGCGCGGATATTTTATTTTTCTATGTAATTTTAAAGACAATCCGTATTTTACTACTCTTTAGAATCTAATTCAATCTCCTGATTTTACTGGTAATGGATTTATTTCCTATAAATTAATTGAAATAAAAAATTACTTATCTCAGATTTTTCATGATAAAATTTTACGAAAATGGAATTGAAGAAAAATCTGAGGTAAGTAATTTTTTATTTCAATTAATTTATAGGAAATAAATCCATTAGCAGTAAAATCAGGAGATTGAATTAAATTAATTGAAATAAAAAATTACTTACCTCAGATTTTTCTTCAATTCCATTTTCGTAAAATTTTATCATGAAAAATCTGAGATAAGTAATTTTTTATTTCAATTAATTTATAGGAAATAAATCCATTACCAGTAAAATCAGGAGATTGAATTAAATTCTAAAGAGTAGTAAAATACGGATTGTCTTTAAAATTATATAGAAAAACAAGTTGGGAAACCAAAATGAACCTCTCCGAGCCGAAACGAATTTACTTTCTAAACACAGGTCCACCAGCCACTGAGAAAAACCGGAAATACATAGTTCAAATTGTCGAAATATTGCCAAGGTCTTTAGCAAAAGCTTCAGCGTTTAACAGTTTCCTTTGTATCCTCAATAATTCTAATGAGGACCTAAAATGTATCACTGAAGGGTGTATTTAACTTTCGGCTCACTCTGAACCGTTAACATCTCCTATAAGAGGAGGCGAAACAAGGTCATTTCTAGTTTAAATCTAGGGTATCTTATTTCACAGACCCAATCGTTTCAACACTTTTGTATAGATGAAGAATTAACATCCATATTATCTAATGAATATAAAATAATGCGATTACACTATATATAAATGTAGTAAAGCTGAATTAAAAAGTAAACACCAAATTTGAAATGTTAATATCTAAAGATTTTCTTGGAATATTGAGATGAAACAGAGCTTTATAGCTACACAACTACTTAAAGAATCGTAATGCCGAAAAATATTTAAAATATTTCCATTTAATATTCTGCAAAAAGGAAATGTTATCGTTTTGTAAGAGATCTTATCATCCTACTCGCTTTATATTAACTTTGATGTGCGTGTAGTGTTTCGATTCGGATGCCATCTTCATTACTCGTTCTATATAAACTCTCACTTGTGTCATTACATAGAAATAAGTTTATCTTAAATAATTAATTAAATATAAATGATATTAATTATTTTAATCGCCAGTAAATAACTTTTAAAATAGTTAAATCGTTTAAAATAAAATTGTTCCTATTATCTTTCGAAAATTTGCTAATATTGACGTTTAAAGTGAAGGGTACCCCTCTTGCCCGCTTTCTTCAAATTTTGGGGTATATATACAATTCGTTTCCATTATAATAATAGATAAAAACGCATTCGCGTGAACCTTTGGTGGAAGCCCTACCATTGGGAGGCTAGACGTTTCTCGTAACCCTAGCCGATCGCCGCGTATATCTTAAAACCGAACGATAACGATGGAGAAGAAGCCGGAATGGACAAAGACCTGAAGATGGTGGTGCATAGAAGCTGCTGTCAATGTGGGATTGACGAAGAACAGAAGATGGTGGTGCTTACGAGCCAGCAAGTACAGGCTAGTGTCCATGTGGGATGGACAAAGACTAGCAGATTGTGGTCCTTAGAAGCCAGTTAGTAAAGACTGGTGTTGGTAGATGAATGGCCAAATTTCCGTGAACCGCGAACGCGTTCCGGAAATCGGGTATTTGTTTGCTCCGATTTGTAAACTGCGAACGCGGTCACGTGAGGTCTGACAGACAGACACGTCCAGTGCAATACCTCTCCGTGACGTCATCGTCACTCGGAGAGGTAAAAACCAAAGACGAACAAGTTGGGAAAACCAAAATATTACCTCTCCGTGTCGAGAAGATTATATAAACTTAAGTATCCAATGAAAACGTCGACCTTTTTGCCCTCATCCTTTCCCGCGCTTTGCGCTTCCGCATTTCATCCTCTCTCAACATTATCTTCCTCCATTTTACATACAAAAATCAAATACTCACAAAAAGAAGCGGCAAAAACCTGCTGGCTCTTTACAACCACTTAATTTGACTTAATATCCAATTTCCAACAACAATAATATACCGGTAGTTTAATTGACAACCTACTAGCATCGAAATTCCCATTAAGAATGGCTCCCGCGCATAAAAAAGGGCAATTTTCAACTAGGTGGGCGTTATCTCATTAGATTTGAAAAATATCATTTTTCTTTTTTACCAATGCCTAACCGTTTGGATTTTTTAAAGCAATCTTAGCACCAAAAAATATTTTTTGATACAAAATAAATGTTTTATATTCTTATTAAGAATAAAACAAGAGGATAAAAAAGGTCTGTCCTCTCGTAATTTTTTAAGCTTTTATCATGATTACTCTATACAACAGTAACAAGGAGTATAAACCCATTAATGGAAGCAGTATTTTTTTCCCGAAACAATCTCGCTTATGTTTATCCTCTCTAGACTTCGCTAAAATCCTATTACTCCTACGTATGTGGGGTGGCGTAGCGGTTAGCGCTTTCGCCTCGCAGCAAGAGGATCCCGGGTTCGATCCCGGACTGTGGCACCGGGTGAAATTCTGGGAACAAATCCTTCTGCGTAGAGTATGCAAGTTCTCTCCCCGCTTGTTAAAGGAGTTTTCCTCCGCTGTCTAACCTGGTTTCTCCTTTCCACCAAAACTTCCAGAGGTTAACGGTAATAGTTAGTATAGGGCGCTGTCGGTTAGCTGTGGCATAGGGACTAGCCACCACCCCTCTATGCATTGTAATGGGACCCACCTGTAAACAAGCCACAGGCTTAGTGTGGAAATCCCTTCATAGGCAAAGCTTAGATTATTATTATTATTATTATAAAATATTAATAGACAGGCAAGGATTGATACCATTAAAGAAGGAGCGCAATATTATCCATATTTTCATTTCATATACAGAGAAAAGAAATTATTATGTTTCTGAGAGGAGCTTCCCATTTTTGTTGTTGTTTTGAAAAATATATCGCAATGCACGGGCCTTGATAGATATAGGAGGCAATGAATGAAATATATCACAATGCACGCGCCTTGATAGATATAGGAGGCAATGAAGGAAATATATCGCATGCACAGGCCTTGATAGATATAGGAGGCAATGATAATCTTTCTCTTTGCACGTGAGGTTTATCTTTAATATTTAAATAAATATATTTATTTTTAATTATTTTAATCTTCAATAATTAACATTAATAATAGATAAATCGTTTAAAATAAAGTTATACCTATTATCATCTCAAACTTTGCTAATATTGACGTTTAAAGTGAAGGGTACCCCTCTTGCCCGCTTTCTTCAAATTTTGGGGTATATATACGATTCGTTTCCATTATAATAGTAAGGAAAAAGCGCAATTGCGAAAACCTTTGGTGGCGATCCCACCTTAGGGAGGCTAGACGTTTATCGTAACCCTAGCTGATCGCCGCGAATATCCTAAAACCAAACGATGATAATGGAGTAGAAGCCAATGATACAGATTGGTGTCTATGTGGAATAGACGGAAGACCAGTGGATGGTGGTGTTAGAAGCCAATGATACAGATTGGTGTCTTTGTGGAATAGATGGAAGACCAGTGGATGGTGGTGTTAGTAGCCAGTGTAAGTGCAGATTGACAAAGAACAGAAGATGGTGGTGATTAGAAACCAGTATGTACAGACTGGTGTCCAAGTCGAATGGACGAAGACCAAGGAGATGGTGGTGATTAGAAGCCAGTAAGAACAGACTGGTGTCCAAGTGGAAAGGACAAAGACCAGAAGATGGTGGTGTGAGAACTCAAGTAGAGGAGCCATTTCCGTGACTGTGAAAGCAGTTCGGAAATGGCGAACACGTTTGCTCCGATACGCAAACTGCGAACGCGGTCACGTGGGTGTAACAACGGACAGACAGACAGACAGACACACAGACAGACACACAGACACGGCCGTTACAGAACCTCTCCTGGACTACGTCACACGGAGAGGTAATAAAATATCCGCGCTTCAGTCAACTGGAAAAAACTCTTATCGTTTTGTTTTTCAGGCTTGGGCAAACCAAGTCCTTTTTTATATAATTAACGTATTGACAAAACACGTGACATTCTATCAATTATAAAATCGTGCCAAATTAAAAATCTAAACAAGATGGCCCAAGGGCTGGGCCTTAATAGTAATTTTACACGGCTCACGTGACCCCCCGTATAGTTGATTTCCAATAAATCGCACAACTAAAAACATTTCTGAAACACAATCGTGTATCCCTTTAATTTCTAATAACGTCACATTTCAAATAATATTAATGAAACTAAATTGTGCACCCCACTAAAGTATAATTTTTAAAAACCATACGAATCAAATAATGTATTTAAACAAAATCCTGGATCCCCTAAACCAGAAATCACTATGACCGTAAAGCGTCCCCTCTATTTTACGAAACCTAACCTAACCATCCAGCATAATCTCTGATGTATCACGCGCACAAAGTGCAGTAGTGCACGAAAATTATCATCTTGTTTCCCTTCACTCAAAAAAGCCCGCGAGATTTAAACTACCTTTCTTTCCTCTCTCTCCGAGCGGGATGCCCCCTCTCCCTCTTCCCCCTCTCACTAATATACCAGGCAGGCAGTTCTCTCTCTACGCGGAGCTTCGTATCGCCACCGCGTACGCTAGCGATCTCTCTCTCTCATCGTAAGCGTACGTTTCGCGGACGCGACCGGTTTCCCTTTCTTATCGTAAGCGTTCGTTTCGCGGACGCGTCCGGCACAGGGACAGGGGTTTTGGTGCCGTTTCTTAAATTTTACCGGAATTAAAATTCCGTGTAAAATTAAAAAGGCTTAAGTTATTTTTAAAACTAAAAGGCTGCAGCCCGTTGTATCAGCTGAGACTGGCTTTTATAGTAAATATATTCATAATTCTGAGTTTTGGCGAGACGTTTTCCAGGTAATCGTTTCTCTCAGTCGACAAACAATTCCGAGAATCGGGTCTAAATGAGGAAACGGGAAAGAGAGAGGGGAACTATACAGGGAAACGAAGCGCGACATTCGGCAATTCAAACTCCAATATTTTCATTTTGCCATTTAAAAAGAACACGCCCCCTTGCTGCTTGCAATATTAACCACTGAACCAAATACGAAGGTTTAGTTTAGGATTAAAGAGGACCACTCCTATAATTTCTCAAACTCCACATCCCATTAGACTTAGTGTCATACTTATGTAGGTAGGATTCATTTACTTATCTATCGGTCAGTCTCTAATGTTTAAGGCTTTTTTCGTGACCAGCTGTTAAAAAGTGGTTGCGAAACTCGCAATGCCTGATCTCACATCGAACGTTAACCTAAAGGGCTCCATGGCGCAGCTGTAGAAACAGCTGACGAAGTCGTGACGTAGTTAGGAAACCCTCCTCAACCCCTCAACAGCCGGAGAGGGTAGACTGTAACACTCGACGTTAGTTCCCTAAACGCAAGAATCCCCAGTTCCAAATAAAGGTTGCTTTGATGCTTCTTTTATCAAAACAAGCTTCCCTTATATTTGTAACTACGTTTAAAGATTAAAAGATACTAACCACTATTATTAAAGTAATTCGTTTTTAAGCTCAAACGTGAACGTGCGCGACAAACCTTAATTACCCTAGTGTGCGTTGCGTAAGATTTCAAATTAACGATACTTAATTAGATTTAAGAAAAAAACAGGGAGTTGCCACCACAATTTGGAATAATTCAAATTCCTAGTTGGCCTTTCCAGGTTTTTCCCTCGTAATATTTGGGCCAAAAACACGTTGTCAATTTTAACAGTATATTATTGTTTATAAAACGAGTCAACCAGGGTTGATACAACCTTTGGAAGCCCGATTTCCCTGACATTTACAGGTTTTTCCCCCATATATTTCCTTGAAATTTCCAGGTTTTTCCGGACTCAAGACCACCTAATAACTGGAAGAGTTATTGTTTCGAGTACCACTCCAGCCTCACGCTGCCTCAGGAGCAAACTTACTTAAGCCTCACAAATTTTACTAAAAATTATTATTTTCCCCGAGTTTCAATTAATTAATTTCCTGGAATTTCCAGGTTTGTACGAACCCTGTCAACTCTTAATTTGGAAATTATGTTTTAACACATATTAATGCAATAGGGAGCTAACAACTGGCTAGGGGGTAGAGATAGTCTGACGTCACTCAGCCCTTCTCTGGTTGGCATTTTTGCGCGTAGAATACTGTTTCCATCCGTCAGGGGGGATAAAACTCCAGTAAGAGATAGAAGGGTGTGACGTTTCAGGGTCAGAACTGTTAGCTCCCTATTTTCCTAAATCCAAGAAATGTTCTGACTAAACTCAATTTCCCTAACTTTGTTACAATCCCCTGACATAGTTTTACCAGAAGTATATAATACTTCTCGTCGAGAGAAGTGTACCACAAAGCGGGGTAAGTGTAACGTCACTCTTCCCAACATCGGATCATTTGGAGCAAGGTTACAAAACCGAATCACATACACGATAAATAGTTCCCTCATCAATTACTCTATTAGCGTTTAAATATTTGGCAAGACGCATGCGCTTGTGGATTTTGTCCCACGTCAAGACAATCAAGGTTTGTGGGATGATTGCTGGGGATTTAGTGCCAAAAAATTATAGAATTCACCTTACGGTGCGATGCCCATTTGTAGTTTGATGAGCGGAAAAGCAAACTAAAAGGGTGAGCCTGGGAAGAATGACGTTATAACTAAAGCATTAAGAGAATACAGAGTGTCATCCTTCTTCTATTATCCCCTTCTGGTTTTACCTATTCCCTGGCTATTTCCAGTGGCAAGTTTAATTAAAAAATTACTCACCAATTAAAAGGTTAATCCAGTGAAGTTTCTCGAAGCACAAACAATTTCTAGACGCGAGCACCCGCGATTTTTTTTTTTTTTTTTTTTTTTTTTTTTGGTTTTTCCTGGCAGAAGTCGATAATTTAAAGTAACCAATCGAACAAACAGGCGCGAAAATTTCACTCGACGCGAAGTTAATTAATTGTAATTATTTTTACGTGCCACAATCAACGCTCAATCGTAACAGATTTTTACTCGAACAATTTCGAATTTCTTTCGAAGACATTTTAAAACGAAAAACTAGACGTGATCCGATAGTTACGTAACACACTGTATGTTTTCCTCGATTTTCCAAGAACCTAAAATTAAATAAATTTTAATCGCTTTTAATTATGTCTTAATAAATTCTAACAATAACGGGTAAACTTGGAATAAAAAAAAGGGTTAAGTTTTGTTATATATTAAATTTAAATATTAATTTGAAACATTCTAAAACGTTCCAAAAAAACAACAATATTATAGAAAGTTCCAAAATAACATAGTCATAAATTAGAAGGTTCCAAAAAACAAAAAAAAAATTAAAATGATAAGAATTAGAAGGTTCCAAAAAACCAAAAAAAAATTATATAAATTAGAAGATTCCAAAAAACAAAAAAGATATTAATTAGAAGTCCAAAAAACAAAAAAGATATTAATTAGAAGATTCCAAAAAACAATGAACAATATTAATTAGAAGGTTCCAAAAAAATGTTGTAAATTAGAAGGTTCCAAAAAAATGTTGTAAATTAGAAGGTTCCAAAAAAATGTTGTAAACTGGAAGGTTCCAAAAACAATGTTATAAATTGGAACATTCCAACTTAACAATATCGTAAATTAGAACATTCCGAAAAAACAACATCACAAATTACAACATTCCGAAAAAACAACATCATAAATTACAACATTCCGAAAAAACAACATCACAAATTACAATGTCACTATTAAGAAACGTCATCCATTAAAACGTTCCATAAAAACAATGTCATAAATTAAAACATTCCATGAAAAAAAAACGTCATAAATTAAAACATTCCATAAAAAACAACGCCATAAATTAAAACATTCCATAAAAAACAACGTCATAAATGAAAACATTCCATAAAAAACAACGTCATAAATGAAAACATTCCATAAAAAACAACGTCATAAATTAAAACATTCCATAAAAAACAACGCCATAAATTAAAACATTCCATAAAAAACAACGTCATAAATGAAAACATTCCATAAAAAACAACGTCATAAATTAAAACATTCCATAAAAAACAACGTCATAAATGAAAACATTCCATAAAAAACAACGTCATAAATTAAAACATTCCATAAAAAACAACGCCATAAATGAAAACATTCCATAAAAAACAACGTCATAAATTAAAACATTCCATAAAAAACAACGTCATAAATTAAAACATTCCATAAAAAACAACGTCATAAATTAAAACATTCCATAAAAAACAACGTCATAAATTCACCACTTCATACAAAAAACCACCCACCATAAATTAAAACATTCCAAAAAAACCAATATCATAAATATCAAAAACATTTACGTAATATAATAAGGAGATAGGTAGATGTACAAGGTGTCTCCCTTTCGCCTTAAAAGAGACATAAGGCTATTCCCTTTATTTTATACCAATATGCCAACAGAGACCTCCCCCCCCCTGGTATCTTAGTGAGGAAACAAGCCGTGAGGTTGCATGACGTAGTACTGCCAAGTCCCTATACCCTGACTAGAAAAAACGTCGCCAGTAAGAAGTAGAGGTAAACTCTTACCCCATACTCCAGTCTTAAAGAAAACTCTACCGCCATACCTACATGTTCGACCATTAAAGGGGTAAAATAGACATCAAAAATATACCCCCTTGACTACTAGCAGTTCCCGAAGACGAAGTATTAGAGATAATAACATATATTTCTTATATCTATGACAAAATATCTCTTGGTACCAAAAGAGCCGCGCAAAAGGAAGGGCTAAAAAAAAACGGCGCAAAAATGGCGGGCTAGCCTTTAACCACCCCCAGATATTTTTCTCCCAATGGTGGGCTCTCCCTTTCGGCCCTCTCTCATTTTGGGATATTCCAGACGTCTAGCAGACACAGTCGACGCGCGCGCGAACGCCAATCCAAGATCCCAAAATGGAAAAGGGAGGATGAGTGAACCGGGAGAGCCTGGAGAGGAGATGAGACGCGAGAGAGAGAGAGCCGAGAGAGAGAAAATAGATGCCGGCCTGTACAAGCGCGACCAAAGTTGAATAACGTCCTCTCTTACAATCTAACCAGGGTCAAATACTATGAAATGGAAAGATAGGCGGCGAATAAATTAATTGACTATTTTATTTGGGAAATAAAAATATACTTAAAACCTACGCAATGATTTAATTATTGTCGCACTTGTCGTAAGTTAATTTACTAATTGTAAGTTCCCGGGGTAGACCCCTTTACTGGTGTGACCAGGTCAAGCGGTTCCTAAGAGCTACCAATGGTTTACATTAAGTCTTTTCAAATAATTCCAGTGACCTTTACAATCAACATAATTACTCTAATTTTAAACTGTACAGGACCTAGTTTGGTTCCTACTTTCCTAGTGATGTCATCTAAGAAACTTACTAAAAAATAACATCGCATCGTTATCTTAATTCTCTTAAAAAATTTTATCACTGAATGAAAATTCCATTTCCGAACCTCAAGTTTTGGTTTTTTTTTCCCCGCAATCTGTTGAATGTAATCTACGCGCTTGAATTCCAAGAATTTTCTTTAAGAATGAAAAGTAGAAAGGGGGTATTCAATGAACCGGAAATTTACATTTAGAGGGACCAAAAATATATTTTAAACTTTCCTAAGCATTTTACAGAAGATATCAAAAATGATTGAATTTACCGATTTAATTTCTTGACTAATTATACTAACTAAGCCTTCAATAATTAGTTTGCTAAGCCTGTCTGCCTATGAAATGAAAACGCGTGAAAATGAGTGACGAAGGATGGTGGGGGAGTGGTGAGGTTCCAATTTCAATAACTGCGTCATCGAGCCAACTACCTACCGCAAAAACCCAAACATTTCCCCATGGTTTCTCACCCCCTTAATCTTTCAGCTGTCTAGCCTAGGCCTAACGACTCAGCAGCATCATTGGCGATCACATGTTGACCGAGAGAACCGTTAAGCGCCGTTCAAAATGTAACGTTAGCTAGGCCTAAATTTCCACCCGAAGAATTAACATCACTTACTAAGTAATAGTTCAAAACTATTAAATTATCCGAGAAAAAGTGAAAGGAGAAAGTGGCGCGTAGTCGGTTTGTTCAAAAAAGACTTCTCGCGCCATCAATGGCCGTTTTCCTCCCGCCAAAAACGCTGCATTGTAATATTTTCAAACCTACCATAGATGTCCAGTCCGACTTCCAATCCTCCTGGCTCCGCTTAATCCGGAGATTCCAAACCACCGAAATTATTCGCAAAAAGCGTACGCTTTATTAAAACACCGATTAAAAGCCGAAAATCCGATAAAATTCCAATAATAATCGCGTAAAACTTTAAAATTTTGATCAGCACGATGTCGACGTTCAACCAGGGCCGGAAATAAGCATAGGACACTGGACATTGTCCAATAAAATTTTAAAATGTCCTATAATTTTTTTCAAAACTAAGGGGGTCACTGGACAGTTTGACCAATAAATTTTCCGAAGTTTTGACAGCTTGACTATGGAAAAGCGAGACTATTTTTGCACACTCCTGTGGACAATGTCCTATAAATTTTCCAGTCAAACAAGGGATCACTGGACACACGTCCTATAAGAAATTTTTCTTATTTCCGGCCCTGCGTTCAACCCTCAGCCGCCATTTTGTCGCGTTCTGCCTTAATCACGTGACGTGACACAGGCGCGCCACCTACTAAATATGAAGTATTTCCCGCCAAATTTGAAAAAACATAATGAACATTTTTTATTTTTCATTTTTTTTACATGAAAATGCTCGATCGTTTCTTAGAATGAAATAAAATTGATAGGGGGAAATGGGTTTTATTTCTCTTATGATAAAAAATAAAATTATTTTAATTGAAGTGGTTTTTCTATCATTCTGTTTTCTTCCCTGATGATCTGTAAATGCCTACTACAACAGCGTGATCTCTTTCATAAGGTTCTAACGTGATCTGTTCCTGGGGTTTTAGTTTTTCAGATTGCAATTTTTTCACTTCACCAGCAAAAACAGCTTCAGGTTCAGCAGTTGAATCAATACAATTAGCCTAAAACAATGGCATAATGTAATGAAAATATCAAAGAATCAATTCATACAAGGCTCACATTTTAGGTCCAACCTTCAACCCCCCCCCCCCAACAGAGGCTTACATTTTAGGTCCAACCTTCAAACCCCCCCACGCTTACATTTTAGGCCCAATTCCCCCCCAGGTTTACATTTTAGGCCCAATTCCCCCAGGCTTACATTTTAGGCCCAATTCCCCCAGGCTTACATTTTAGGCCCAATTCCCCCAGGCTTACATTTTAGGCCCAGTCCCCCCCAGGCTTACATTTTAGGCCCAATCCCCCCAGGCTTACATTTTAGGCCCAATCCCCCCCAGGCTTACATTTTAGGCCCAATCCCCCCCAGGCTTACATTTTAGGCCCAATCCCCCCCAGGCTTACATTTTAGGCCCAATCCCCCAGGCTTACATTTTAGGCGCAATCCCCCCCAGGCTTACATTTTAGGCGCAATCCCCCCCCAGGCTTACATTTTAGGCGCAATCCCCCCCCCCAGGCTTACATTTTAGGCGCAATCCCCCCCAGGCTTACATTTTAGGCGCAATCCCCCCCCAGGCTTACATTTTAGGCGCAATCCCCCCCAGGCTTACATTTTAGGCCCAATCCCCCCCAGGCTTACATTTTAGGCCCAACCCCCCCAGGCTTACATTTTAGGCCCAATCCCCCCCCAGGCTTACATTTTAGGCCCAATCCCCCCCCCCCCAGGCTTACATTTTAGGCCCAATCCCCCCCCAGGCTTACATTTTAGGACCAATCCCCCCCCCCAGGCTTACATTTTAGGACCAATCCCCCCCCAGGCTTACATTTTAGGACCAATCCCCCCCCCAGGCTTACATTTTAGGACCAATCCCCCCCAGAGGCTTACATTTTAGGACCAATCCCCCCCAGAGGCTTACATTTTAGGACCAATCCCCCCCAGAGGCTTACATTTTAGGACCAATCCCCCCCAGAGGCTTACATTTTAGGACCAATCCCCCCCAGAGGCTTACATTTTAGGACCAATCCCCCCCAGAGGCTTACATTTTAGGACCAATCCCCCCCAGAGGCTTACATTTTAGGACCAATCCCCCCCAGAGGCTTACATTTTAGGGCCAATCTTCCCTCCCCCCCAGAGGCTTACATTTTAGGACCAATCCCCCCCAGAGGCTTACATTTTAGGCCCCCCCCAGGCTTACATTTTAGGCCCAACCCCCCCCCCAGGCTTACATTTTAGGCCCAACCCCCCCCAGGCTTACATTTTAGGCCCAACCCCCCCCCAGGCTTACATTTTAGGCCCAACCCCCCCCAGGCTTACATTTTAGGCCCAACCCCCCCCCCAGGCTTACATTTTAGGCCCAACCCCCCCCCCCAGGCTTACATTTTAGGCCCAACCCCCCCCCCCCAGGCTTACATTTTAGGCCCAACCCCCCCCCCAGGCTTACATTTTAGGCCCAATCCCCCCCAGGCTTACATTTTAGGCCCAAATTCCCGCCCACAGAGGCTTACATTTTAGGGCCAATCTCTCTCCCCCCCCCCCAGAGGCTTACAACATAAATACTTACCTTTATGGATATAACAAAATGTCCACCATTTTTCAGGAAACTGTGGGCATTTATGGCAACAATACGAGCTTGGTCAGGTTGAGCAACATCAGCAAATATGACATCTACCATCCCAACTAGCATTCTATATTTATGAGGATGTCTAGCGTCTTCGATAATAGGAATTATATTGGTACGTTTTTGGGCTACACCAATTAAATCGCGACCTGATCTGTGAGAAAACTCAACAGCGTAAACTAGTCCCTCCTAAAAACCAATAAGGAAATTTGTTTTACTTTCAAATTAATAATGCGAATAAAAGTGTATTTCTCTTACGGGTCCAACTATATCAGCCACATGAGAAACTGTAGTTCCGGAAGCTGCTCCTAAGTATAGTACTTTGGAACCGGGAGGCATGTGGATTTTATCAACACCACCTAAGATTGCAGCGGCTAACTTTGACCTAAAAGGATTCCAGACACGGTACTCCACCTTTCCATTTTCATCCTTAACAAATAATAATATTAATCTCTATTATCTACAGTAATTAAATATTCTTCGTACTTCAACCGCTATCCTTTTTTCACCATAAACACTCTCTCCCGTTAGCAAATTCTTAGTAACTAGAGCATCTTCTTTTCCTCTGGCAATGAAGACTCCCTCGTGCCTATGAGGTTCAACGATGACCTTTTTACCTCCTCTGAACCCTCCTCTACCTCCGCCTCTTCCACCACGACCTCCTCGTCCACCACGGCCTCCTCTATCTCCTCCTCTGCCACCTCTAAACCCACCTCGTCCTCTGTCTCCGCCTCCTCTACCTCGAAATCCACCTCCACCACCTCGGAAACCACCTCCTTCTCCATCATCACCGTTACGACCTCCTCGAAAGCCGCCTCTGAAACCACCCCCACCTCTATCTCCACCTTGCGTGATTAAGGATAAAAAAAGTTAAAAATGCTTAATGGAAATTATTTTCCTTTAAAACTTACCACGGCCACCTCTAAAGCCGCCCCCTCGTCCTCCACCACCTCTTGGCGTAAATCCTGTAAATTTAAATTAATTATCTTTGTGATATCATTAACAACCTCAGGCTCTTTGGGGGTCTAACCTAACCAAGGCTTAAATAAACTCCTTAAAAAGTACTATATCAACTAAATGTTAGCGAAATTTCGTCTTCTGATATTAATATTTTAGAATTGAAAACATAAATTTCATTAATTACCTGGTCTTCCCATGGTTATTTAAATTTAACGAATTGATTTTAACTTTCAACACGTTACAAGAAGAGAGTCAACCACGTGTCTCGGGTTTCCAAGCGTGCAACAAAACGTTAACGTTAAATGACGCTGGCAGCACTGCAAATAACCGTGGAAAATTGTTTACCCCTCCCCTTGTCTAATAAACGCTGAATTTCATTGGTTGAAAATCTTGCACGTGATTGCTGCAGAGTTCCAGTGTTGCCAATGTGCGGGGAATTTCCCGTTTTGCGGGATTTTTCGATGGTATTTTGGCTTTGGCGGGAAAAAGGTAGTTTTTTGATAAATCAAAAAGTTCTGGTGGGGTTTTGATCATGTTTTTTTAAACATTTGGTAAAATTTTAATTTTTTGGCTTGTCACATCCGATTTTTACCAACCGACCATCAATGTTTCCTTCATAGTTTTGGTCCCCCAAATGGGACCTTTCTTATAGTTTAGTATTTAGTGCTTCTCAGGCAACACCTTCACAAGTTCACAATGCTTACTTAAATTGTAGTGCGGCTGAAAACGTAAAACTTACGTCAATTTTGCTCTAAAAGGAGTTGCGGGAAATAATGACCGTCGGTGGGAAATTTTGGGTCGTCAGGCGTGAAATTGACAGTTTGAACATTGGCAACCAGTCTGGGAAATAAGGATATTTTTTAAACTAGTCCTTGGGACCAGTGACCCCCCTAGTCCCCGAAATAATTAACTGGTCTCCGGACTGGTCCGAGCCTTTGTTCTCCTATAGATTTGCAAATAAACTGGTCCTGAGGACCAGTAACCCCCACTTCTTGAATTAAAAAACTAGTCCAAGCAATTAATAAACTGGTTTTGGACCAGAGGAAGTGTGCTATTTCCCAGACTGTTGGCAACACTGCAGAGTTCAGACCATAGAGACTATAGAGCTATTTCAGTGGGGGAAAAATTTCGTCTGCTACGAAAATTGGGCCTGCCTTTGAGTGTAGAGGGCGGCCATTTTGTGAGGGTTTCTCTATGGGCAAATAGCATTGGTGACGTAGCCATTACCCCCTCTGAAATAGCTCTATAGTCTCTATGTTCAGACTGAGTCAGAGGGTACGTTCAGTAACGAAAATCTCAAGGAAATCGCTGTTTTCTAGATGTGTGGTTGATGGGCTCGAGACGTCACAGTGACGTAAAAGGCTGTTGAACGGAAAAGTGACACTTTAAAGTTAGCCCTGGTTTAGAAAATGGAGTTGGGGAAAGGTCTTACTGGGCCTCAAAACGTTACGAAGCACAAATGGCTCTTTTTAAGTATAAACGAGCTTACAAAAAATGAAATTGTTTAAGAAAATTATGTCTATTTGAATGGTAGAAGTAGTTTTGTAATGAAAACTAATACAATTACTGTAGGAATAACATTATTGGAATTTAATTTTTAAATCCCGCGCCAACTTTTCGTCTGTCAAGTGTTCATCAGTCAAACGCTACGTCACGCCATCAAAAAAACCATATCGATTAGTTGGTTTTTTTGATGGGCAAGCGCTGAGCATCATGACGTCAAAACCGGAAACGCGAAAAAGCGTACAGTAGGAAAAATCTCACATCGCTTAGTAAGCGCTGTCATCAAAGAGGGTTACTGAACGTACCCAGAGACATTCGCAAATTTGATATCGTTAGAACTTAAGTACCCCGTTCTTTGGGTTCAAACGACGAGCTGTATTTAATGATAGTTTTTAATTATTGTTACGCGCTTAATTTCAAAAGATAAACTTTAAAAATGATATCATCAGGAAATCTTTTCTCCGCAAATTTCAATAGTTTTCCGGATTCTGATGGTGACAGTTCCATGGCATTCAGCGGCTCTAGCTCTGACTCTCCTCATCTAGATCACCTTTTAAACATGCGATACAAACAAAAATGGAAGAGACTCAAGAAAATTGTAAAAACTGCAATATTCGTAAGCATTTGGCTCTAAACTTATAACACCTTCGTACCTTAATCAAACCATCTTCCAGGAAAACGCGGCTCTTTGCGATGAAGTTGCGTTAGTTCAAGAGAAAATTCTAATCACGAAAGAAGAAAGAAGGTTTCTACTCAAGAAATTACTGAATTTCGAAGGAGTCAAGGAAGTTGTCTCCGTTAAAAGTACAAATCCTCAAGCATCCACATCAGGAACGAGTGAAAATAATGAACCAAAGAAAAAGAAACCACTAAAGAAGAAAACAAAAGATATAGGTTAATATTGTATAAAATAGGCTTGGAAATGCCTTAATGTTGCTTTTAAACCTTTCATAAGATATTTCCTTTAAAACTAAGTTCCTGATTAAAATATATTTTTATAATTCATAGATGAACACATTAAAACTAAAAGTAAACGTAAAAAATCCTCTACTGAAAAGAAATTAGTTCCTCCAATACCTCTAGACACTTCGGGGAGACCAATTTTCCCGATATTGTTGGGAACTATAAGAATTCACAGTTTGGGGGAAGTGCGTTTCTTAGCTTATTTATTCTGTTTTTAGGGTTGCTACAAAACTTTCAGATTAATCAAATTCCCGAGTTTTAAAGGTTTTCCATGACTTTTTTAGGGCAAAAGTTCTCAATGTTTTCCAGGGGTGTGCGAGTACTCGGTTCGAGTATCGAGCCGAGTACTCGACTCGATACTCGATAACAACACATTGAGATACTCGAGACAGATTCAAGTAGCTTTTTAACATCTTAAATACTCGACAAATACTCGAATCCGAGGCTAACAACTATAGCAGACGATGAGTTCATGATCATTTATTTTGAAAATCACCTGTTCAATGTTTAATTGATCACTAACAATCTTTTTGAACTAGTTAGATATTAGATAATTGAACATCTTCTTTATTTTCGAGAAATTTACAAAATTGCTACTCGACAAGTCAATATTTGAGACTCGATAATTACTCGAAAGAACAAACAAAATTTGACCTATCTAAATACTCGATACTCGAAAGTATTTTTAAGACTCGGCTCGATACTCGATAAGAAATTAGTTTCGATACTCGGCTCGATACTCGATAAGAAATTAGTTTCGATACTCGGACTCTGCTCGAAACTGAAAGAAAGGGACTCTCACACCACTGTTTTCCCTAATATGTGGCAACCCTGTTTTTAGAATTAATTTGTAAAATTCTAAAAAAAAAAAACATGTTAATTCTAGATTGTGTATGATCGCCCTGGATTTTTTACGGAAGAATCAATGTTCCCTGTTGGATTTTGCAGCTCGAGATTCTTTGTTAGTTTTAAAAATCCGAGTCATTGCGTCCTGTATACTTGTACAGTTATGGACCAATTTGGGAAACCACGAGTAAAAAAATAAACTTTTCCCAACCCAATAAATGGATAACGTAACTCGATAATTTGTAGTTTGAAATCATGGCGGAAGATGATCCGGATCATCCTCTCGTTGGTAACACCGCTACAGATTGTCACGGTCAACTATTAACGCTGGTTAATAAAGCTTGCGGTCGAGAAGTTGTCCCATCCGTCGGGAAAGGGACGGAATTCTTTGGATTTTATCATCCAGTTGTTCGTAATTTAATTCAAAGTTGTCCCGGTGCCCGAAAATGCGCCGGCTATCGCTGGGTCAAGTTTGAAGTTAACAAAACAGCGCCGTTGGTGACGGAAATTGTAGCGCAAGTCGAAGTCAAACCCACAATTTGCTTCGCAACATACCAAAAATTATTAGTTACTCCGCAATCTCAAAGTACGTTAACGTTAAATAAAATTTTAACGTAACTTTGACTCGGTTTACTTTCGCATTTAGTTGATTCCAAACCAATCGTTAAGTCTTCCATGGAACCTACATCTCCCGAAGAAAGCGTGGATGCTAATAAAAGCGATTAAATTTAATCCATCTTAAAAAAGCTTAAAGAAAGTTTATATGTATTTTTTTTTTAATTATTTTTCAAAATAAAATTAAGTGATTTAAATACTCTTTAATTAACAACATTTATTATTTTTGGTGGCGGGGTTTTTTTACTCGTAAAACCTACTCAGAAGCTAAAACATTTTCTCTCTTATTGTGTGATAATTTGATAAACCTTTAACTTTTTAATTGATTTATTTATTTATTATTCATAGTTAAAAATGAAATGTTTCTTTTGTTTTTTTTTCTTAATGACTAATTACTGATTTTCAGCGTTGAATCCTATCTGAATTCCTAATCTTTCAACAATCTTCGATTGAGCTTCAGCCGCATCGTGTAACGAGTATAAATGCGCTAGTTCGTTTTCAGTTTGCGCTAATTGTATGGCTTTTCTAAATAGCTCTAATCCTCGACCCAGTTGGCCTCTGAAAATTAAACGAGTTGTCAAGTTAGTACGCTTACTTACTCCTAACTCGGAATACTCGCGAGTCTATACTGGGCTCGGAATACTCGCGAGTCTATACTGGGCTCGGAATACTCGCGAGTCTATACTGGGCTCGGAATACTCGCGAGTCTTCACTGGGCTCGGAATACTCGCGAGTCTATACTGGGCTCGGAATACTCGCGAGTCTTCACTGGGCTCGGAATACTCGCGAGTCTATACTGGGCTCGGAATACTCGCGAGTCTATACTGGGCTCGGAATACTCGCGAGTCTATACTGGGCTCGGAATACTCGCGAGTCTCTACTGGGCTCGGAATACTCGCGAGTCTCTACTGGGCTCGGAATACTCGCGAGTCTCTACTGGGCTCGGAATACTCGCGAGTCTCTACTGGGCTCGGAATACTCGCGAGTCTCTACTGGGATCGGAATACTCGCGAGTCTCTACTGGGATCGGAATACTCGCGAGTCTCTACTGGGATCGGAATACTCGCGAGTCTCTACTGGGATCGGAATACTCGCGAGTCTCTACTGGGATCGGAATACTCGCGAGTCTCTACTGGGATCGGAATACTCGCGAGTCTATACTGGGATCGGAATACTCGCGAGTCTATACTGGGATCGAAATACTCGCGAGTCTATACTGGGCTCGAAATACTCGCGAGTCTATACTGGGATCGAAATACTCGCGAGTCTATACTGGGCTCGAAATACTCGCGAGTCTATACTGGGCTCGGAATACTCGCGAGTCTATACTGGGCTCGGAATACTCGCGAGTCTATACTGGGCTCGGAATACTCGCGAGTCTATACTGGGCTCGGAATACTCGCGAGTCTATACTGGGATCGGAATACTCGCGAGTCTATACTGGGATCGGAATACTCGCGAGTCTATACTGGGATCGGAATACTCGCGAGTCTATACTGGGATCGGAATACTCGCGAGTCTATACTGGGATCGGAATACTCGCGAGTCTATACTGGGATCGGAATACTCGCGAGTCTATACTGGGCTCGGAATACTCGCGAGTCTATACTGGGCTCGGAATACTCGCGAGTCTATACTGGGCTCGGAATACTCGCGAGTCTATACTGGGCTCGGAATACTCGCGAGTATTCCGAGCCCAGTAAATACTCGCGAGTATTCCGAGCCCAGTGAATACTCGCGAGTATTCCGAGCCCAGTGAATACTCGCGAGTCTTCACTGGGCTCGGAATACTCGCGAGTCTTCACTGGGCTCGGAATACTCGCGAGTCTTCACTGGGCTCGGAATACTCGCGAGTATTCACTGGGCTCGGAATACTCGCGAGTATTCACTGGGCTCGGAATACTCGCGAGTATTCACTGGGCTCGGAATACTCGCGAGTATTCACTGGGCTCGGAATACTCGCGAGTATTCACTGGGCTCGGAATACTCGCGAGTATTCACTGGGCTCGGAATACTCGCGAGTATTCACTGGGCTCGGAATACTCGCGAGTATTCACTGGGCTCGGAATACTCGCGAGTCTTCACTGGGCTCGGAATACTCGCGAGTCTTCACTGGGCTCGGAATACTCGCGAGTCTTCACTGGGCTCGGAATACTCGCGAGTCTATACTGGGCTCGGAATACTCGCGAGTCTCTACTGGGCTCGGAATACTCGCGAGTCTATACTGGGCTCGGAATACTCGCGAGTCTATACTGGGCTCGGAATACTCGCGAGTCTATACTGGGCTCGGAATACTCGCGAGTCTATACTGGGCTCGGAATACTCGCGAGTCTATACTGGGCTCGGAATACTCGCGAGTCTATACTGGGCTCGGAATACTCGCGAGTCTATACTGGGCTCGGAATACTCGCGAGTCTATACTGGGCTCGGAATACTCGCGAGTCTATACTGGGCTCGGAATACTGGCGAGTCTATACTGGGCTCGGAATACTCGCGAGTCTATACTGGGCTCGGAATACTCGCGAGTCTATACTGGGCTCGGAATACTCGCGAGTCTATACTGGGCTCGGAATACTCGCGAGTCTATACTGGGCTCGGAATACTCGCGAGTCTATACTGGGCTCGGAATACTCGCGAGTCTATACTGGGCTCGGAATACTCGCGAGTCTATACTGGGCTCGGAATATTCGCGAGTCTATACTGGGCTCGGAATATTCGCGAGTATTCACTGGGCTCGGAATACTCGCGAGTATTCACTGGGCTCGGAATACTCGCGAGTCTTCACTGGGCTCGGAATACTCGCGAGTATTCACTGGGCTCGGAATACTCGCGAGTATTCACTGGGCTCGGAATACTCGCGAGTATTCACTGGGCTCGGAATACTCGCGAGTCTTCACTGGGCTCGGAATACTCGCGAGTATTCACTGGGCTCGGAATACTCGCGAGTCTTCACTGGGCTCGGAATACTCGCGAGTCTTCACTGGGCTCGGAATACTCGCGAGTCTCTACTGGGCTCGGAATACTCGCGAGTCTCTACTGGGCTCGGAATACTCGCGAGTCTATACTGGGCTCGGAATACTCGCGAGTCTATACTGGGCTCGGAATACTCGCGAGTCTATACTGGGCTCGGAATACTCGCGAGTCTATACTGGGCTCGGAATACTCGCGAGTCTATACTGGGCTCGGAATACTCGCGAGTCTATACTGGGCTCGGAATACTCGCGAGTCTATACTGGGCTCGGAATACTCGCGAGTCTATACTGGGCTCGGAATACTGGCGAGTCTATACTGGGCTCGGAATACTCGCGAGTCTATACTGGGCTCGGAATACTCGCGAGTCTATACTGGGCTCGGAATACTCGCGAGTCTATACTGGGCTCGGAATACTCGCGAGTCTATACTGGGCTCGGAATACTCGCGAGTCTATACTGGGCTCGGAATACTCGCGAGTCTATACTGGGCTCGGAATACTCGCGAGAACAGTAGCATTAATTTTGCCAAGGCCTAAATATTGCAACTCAACTCTATACATTAAAAGTTTTAATCGCCCAGGGCTAAAAGTATTTCAAAGCACCCATCCCAGAAAAATTATGGTCGGTTGGTATCTTACCTCTGTACTTCTATTGACCCTAACGTCTCGTAAGCAAACTGACACTTCTCATCTAATTCAATAGCTTTATTCAAGAGTTTGACGGCTCCATCAATATCTTGCTTCCACTGTAGCCTTAAAATTCTGTAATGAAAGAAACCCAATTAACAAACCCCTTAATTGTTATTTATATCTTATCTTACCCTCTATGAACGTAAACATTTGGATCAGTCGGATCCAATTCTCCAGCTTTTAGGAAAAACTCTTCCGCCTTATCAAATTCCTCTCGTTCAGAAAGAACCTGTAAACCATAAAAATTAATTACAATTAATAAATATATAAATTAAAAAGGTATAATTACTTGAGCGTAAAGAAAATATGATTCGGAACATTTTGGGAATTTTTTCTGCGTTTCCTCAAAGCCTTTCAAAGCGTCATCTCTCTGTTTATTATCGTTGTATCTCATACCACAGCGATATTGAATGAAACATTTTTGAGCGACGGCCGAAGGGAAATTAGGATTTAACGCCGAACTTTTTTCCATGTCTCTCAAAGTTTCATCGACTCTGTCAAGAAGTAAATAAACCTGCAAGGTTTTTTTAATTATTTAAGTTGCGATAATGACAGATGATATTTCAATATTTGGGTGCATTAAAATTTACCTGTCCTCTGTGTAAATAAATATCAGCGTTATTTGGATCAATCTCGATAGCTTTGTTGAAGAAACCCAAAGCTTCGTCCATTTGATCGGAATGTACTTTTAGAGTGCCAACCTTTATTAAGGCATTTACACGAACCTGTGAAGATAAATGTTGAAATTGAATTTAAAAGATGTAATCGCGGGAATTTTAGCCAATATTTGAGCCCGGCGTCGGCCAATAACTGAGCCCGGCGTCGGCCAATAACTGAGCCCGGCGTCGGCCAATAACTGAGCCCGGCGTCGGCCAATAACTGAGCCCGGCGTCGGCCAATAACCGAGCCCGGCGTCGGCCAATAACTGAGCCCGGCGTCGGCCAATAACTGAGCCCGGCGTCGGCCAATAACTGAGCCCGGCGTCGGCCAATAACTGAGCCCGGCGTCGGCCAATAACTGAGCCCGGCGTCGGCCAATAACTGAGCCCGGCGTCGGCCAATAACCGAGCCCGGCGTCGGCCAATAACCGAGCCCGGCGTCGGCCAATAACCGAGCCCGGCGTCGGCCAATAACCGAGCCCGGCGTCGGCCAATAACCGAGCCCGGCGTCGGCCAATAACCGAGCCCGGCGTCGGCCAATAACCGAGCCCGGCGTCGGCCAATAACCGAGCCCGGCGTCGGCCAATAACCGAGCCCGGCGTCGGCCAATAACCGAGCCCGGCGTCGGCCAATAACCGAGCCCGGCGTCGGCCAATAACCGAGCCCGGCGTCGGCCAATAACCGAGCCCGGCGTCGGCCAATAACCGAGCCCGGCGTCGGCCAATAACCGAGCCCGGCGTCGGCCAATAACCGAGCCCGGCGTCGGCCAATAACCGAGCCCGGCGTCGGCCAATAACCGAGCCCGGCGTCGGCCAATAACCGAGCCCGGCGTCGGCCAATAACCGAGCCCGGCGTCGGCCAATAACCGAGCCCGGCGTCGGCCAATAACCGAGCCCGGCGTCGGCCAATAACCGAGCCCGGCGTCGGCCAATAACCGAGCCCGGCGTCGGCCAATAACCGAGCCCGGCGTCGGCCAATAACCGAGCCCGGCGTCGGCCAATAACCGAGCCCGGCGTCGGCCAATAACCGAGCCCGGCGTCGGCCAATAACCGAGCCCGGCGTCGGCCAATAACCGAGCCCGGCGTCGGCCAATAACCGAGCCCGGCGTCGGCCAATAACCGAGCCCGGCGTCGGCCAATAACCGAGCCCGGCGTCGGCCAATAACCGAGCCCGGCGTCGGCCAATAACCGAGCCCGGCGTCGGCCAATAACCGAGCCCGGCGTCGGCCAATAACCGAGCCCGGCGTCGGCCAATAACCGAGCCCGGCGTCGGCCAATAACCGAGCCCGGCGTCGGCCAATAACCGAGCCCGGCGTCGGCCAATAACCGAGCCCGGCGTCGGCCAATAACTGAGCCCGGCGTCGGCCAATAACTGAGCCCGGCGTCGGCCAATAACTGAGCCCGGCGTCGGCCAATAACTGAGCCCGGCGTCGGCCAATAACTGAGCCCGGCGTCGGCCAATAACTGAGCCCGGCGTCGGCCAATAAATGAGCCCGGCGTCGGCCAATAAATGAGCCCGGCGTCGGCCAATAAATGAGCCCGGCGTCGGCCAATAAATGAGCCCGGCGTCGGCCAATAACTGAGCCCGGCGTCGGCCAATAACTGAGCCCGGCGTCGGCCAATAACTGAGCCCGGCGTCGGCCAATAACTGAGCCCGGCGTCGGCCAATAAATGAGCCCGGCGTCGGCCAATAACTGAGCCCGGCGTCGGCCAATAACTGAGCCCGGCGTCGGCCAATAACTGAGCCCGGCGTCGGCCAATAACTGAGCCCGGCGTCGGCCAATAACTGAGCCCGGCGTCGGCCAATAACTGAGCCCGGCGTCGGCCAATAACTGAGCCCGGCGTCGGCCAATAACTGAGCCCGGCGTCGGCCAATAACTGAGCCCGGCGTCGGCCAATAAATGAGCCCGGCGTCGCCATTATCAACGCCTAAATTTCACCAATCTATAATTACCTTAATATCAACACTGTCTAATTCCAATATTTTCTCCAAATCTTCCATGGCAGCTTCAATTTGTCCTTGTAACAGCATAAACGTTCCCCTGATCAAGTAACACTCTGCCATATCAGGTCCCTTTCGTTCAATTTCCGTTGTACATGCTGCAATAACATCGTCAAAGGATTCTTCCGATAATAGATGCAACACGAGTCTATAACCGCTAAGATCGCCTGAATTTTGCGTCTTTCCTTTTTCCTTATATTTCTCAACGGCTTTCATAACCGGATCTTCGCTGAACGAAATGAAGAAATTTTTAACAAAATGTTTCGATGGCAATGATAAAACGCGGTTCTGAAAATATAATTGTTTTAATTAAAATTATACTTAGATTAATTTAATAAGTTACTTTAATCGCGTCTTTAGCTTTGACTTTGCCTTGATTTTTAAGAACCCTATCTGTCATTTCAAGCGATGCTTGATTTTGAAAACCTTCTAAGATGCATACAGCTGTTATATCTGAAAAAAAATTTGGGCCGTTATCAACGAACCTAGAATTAAAATTAACTAAGATATTAAGCTATATCTACCTTCTAGGCACTTTTGCAGCTCATTAACAGCTTCATAAGCCTTTGCTCGTCTCGAGAGTGCTTTAGTATACTTTTGGTTAAGTTCAATTGCGTGTGTACAATCTCTAATTACTTCCGTGAAGTTTTTCTGTTAAATTTTATAGTTTGTAACGATTTAATATTAATAGATTAAAGTAGCGTAACTCACCAAGTTTTCATGAGCCGCTGCTCTGTTTTGATAAAACGTTGATATATCATCTTTCTTTTCCGGTGGACAAATGGCAATAGCTTCGGTGTAACATTCAATTGCCCTGTCAAATTTCCCGGCTCTAAACAACTTGTTACCTTTGTTTTTGGACGCTTTGGCGCGTTCATAAGGGTCAACCTGAAGAAAGGTTAGTGGATTGCGGTTTCAACGAATGATAAAAGATTGTTGAGGTTTCAATGAACGATATGATAATAACTTACAATGGCTGTTTCTTCCTTTTTCGACGTTTTCGAGTCGGTACTTGATTTTACACTAGCATTATCGTACCCTTTATTTAGATTATTACTATCTATATTACTTTTTGGCTTTGACTTTCTAAAGTATAAGTACGTCGTTAACCCTATGGCTACTGGTGCCCCAACGGCCAATGCGATTTGCCATTTTGGCCAATAACTAGTACTACTACTAGACGATCGCATAATTTGTTACTAAAGCGTTAAAGTCTAATTTTATTTTAATTAATATAATTAATTTACTTTAAAATGCGTAATTAATTGACATAAAAGCTATTTCTGTAAGCGTAACTGACCGGCGAGTGGCGACTCACCCAGTTCTCTTGGGCCCGACGGCGACTGACACTGACTGTCCTCCACGTTAGGCTTAGCTTCTCTAACGTCACGTGGTTGGGCCGTAAGAGTATCGGGTGATACTCAGGCTAGGAAATAAGACAGGTTTACAGGTCGAAAACCAGTTTATTAATAGCTTGGACCACTTTTTTTATTCAAAACGTGAGGGTCACTGGTCCCAATGACTAGTTTATTAATTCCTACTTTTATTAAAAATTGATATGGGGGACCTCTTTAATTATTTTCATTTTAACATAAATTTCGACTCCAGGAGTCCAGCTGTGTATACAACCCTAAGCCGAGAGAGATTTTTTAGAAGAGAGAACGACCACAAGTCCTGGGACCAGTAGAAAAATAAATAGGGGAAGGGTCACTGGTCCCGGGACCAGTTTCATATTTAAGACATCAGGGGTCTCTGGTCCGGAGGACTAGTTCAAAAATAAACCTTATTTCTAAGCCTGGTGATACTAGTTTACCTGCTAATGTTTTATTTTGCTACCGATTTTCGCTAACCCGGCCGGGCCGGCATCAGTCTGGGAAATAAGGATATTTTTTATACTAGTCCTTCTGACCAGTGACCCCCCTAGTCCCCGAAATAATTAACTGGTCTCCGGACTGGTCCCAGCCTTTGTTCTCCTATAGATTTGCAATTAATAATCTGGTCCTGAGGACCAGTAACCCTCACTTCTTGAATTAAAAAACTAGTCCAAGCAATTAATAAACTGGTTTTGGACCAGAGGAAGTGTGCTATTTCCCAGATTGGCCGGCATCAGTCTGGGAAATAGCACACTTCCTCTGGTCCAAAACCAGTTTATTAATTGCTTGGACTAGTTTTTTAATTCAAAATGTGGGGTTGGGACCAGTTTATTAATCGCAAATCTATAGGAGAACAAAGGCTGGGACCACTCCGGAGACCAGTTTATTATTTAGGACACTAGGGGGTCACTGGTCCCAAGGACTAGTTTAAAAAATATCCTTATTTCCCAGACTGGCCGGCCCGGCATAACTTTTTCTGAATTCAGGGCCGGAAATAAGCACAGGACACTGGACATTGTCCAATAAAATTTTAAAATGTCCCATAATTTTTCTAAAAACTAAGGGGGTCACTGGACATTTTGACCAATAAATTTTCCGACGTTTTGATAGCTTGACTATGAAGATGCGACACTATTTTTGCACACTTCAGTGGACAATGTCCTATAATTTTTCCAGTCAAAGGGGGCGTCACTGGACACTTGTCCTATAAGAAATTTCCCTTATTTCTGGCCCTGTTTCTGATTCTAAATATTAAACGGCGTCTGCTTCTGTGTCTGCTTATACTATGGTAAGCCTTTGACAAAACTTAAATGAATATGAATTAAGCGTTTATTGTCAATTAAAATAAAAATGTAGATAAAATATTAGAAAGGCGACTTCCCACAATATATTAAAGTAAATTAAAATTAAATTTAAAGTAAAACTGCGACTAAATAACTATATTTAAACCGATTAGTTTATTTATAGAAATACATAATTATAAGTAAACAAAGAGAAATGACCAGGAAACATTAGAAAATTCAATTTTCCCGTGCGTTTTCACTAGTTTATTCGTTAAATTAAGAGCTGGCATAATGATTTTCTTCTTGGTAACCTTTTTTCTTTGAATGCTTGAAGGGGAAGTGAAGTGTGGGAACTATAGGGAAGGGAGGTATCCTAAATCAAAATGAAATAGTTCATAAAATTAGTCTTCTCTAAGATTTTGTCAAGATAACTAAGTATATTAGTTTATAACTCGTATGTAATCGTTCCCAAGAGTTTTTACTCATTTGCTCGTCAAAATTACACCCAGCATTACGTTATTTCCTAATTTTTCAACGCTTTTTCCCAGTACAAACACCAGAAAACTTAATAAACATAATTATTGATTAATATTTAATGGTTTCCGAGCGTTTTTACCTGTTTGCTCGCTTAATTATGACCTGGAATAACGGTTTTCTTTTTGCTAACCATTTTAGTGTGCTTGAAGGGGAAGTGAACTCGTAGGGGAACTATAGGGCGCTAACAGTTCTGACCCTGAAACGTCACACCCTTCTATCTCTTACTGGAGTTTTATCCCCCCTGACGGATGGAAACAGTATTCTACGCGCAAAAATGCCAACCAGAGGGGGCTGCGTGACGTCAGACTATCTCTTCCCCCTAGCCAGCTGTTAGCTCCCTATAGGGGGAGGGAGGTTTTACAAACCAAAATTAATACAGAATAAAATTAATTTTTCCCAACAATTTCTCAAGAAACTTCATATTTATAATTTATAACTGATATTTAATCGTTCCCAAGCGTTTTTATTAGTTTTCTCGCCAAAATTACACCCGGCATAACGTTTAATTTTTTGCTAACCCTTCCTAGATGTAGCTCCGCGTCAACCAATCAGAGGGAGAGGGATGAAGGGTCGCCACCAGGGCCGGAAATAAGGAAAATTTCTTATAGAGCTATATCAGTTGAAGGGGGGAAACGTCACAGTTGGGCCTGCCAATAAACGGAGCCGGTTTTCACCCTCCCTCCGTGCGGGCCGCTGAAGAACTCTATGCTAAATTTCCCGCACAATATGGCGCCTAGGCGGGGACTAGCGAAACCGCGCCTCAAAATCTCTCCTTTCCCCCCGAATTGAAATAGCTCTATAGGACATGTGTCCACTGACCCCCTCTTTGATTGGAAAATTTATAGGACATTGTCCACTGGAGTGTGCAAAAATAGTGTCGCATCTTCATAGTCAAGCTATCAAAACTTGAGAAATATTTACTGGTCAACCGTCCAGTGACCCCTTAGTTTTTAGAAAAATTATAGGACATTTTAAAATTTTATTGGACAATGTCCAGTGTCCTGTGCTTATTTCCGGCCCTGGTCGCCACTCGCCAGAGTTCAAGGCAGCAAGTAGCATAAGCGTATAATATACGTCCGTAATGACATACACTTATGACAGTAACATTTTCTAATTTATCAACGCTTTTCCCAGTACAAACACCACAAAACTTTAAAAACATAATTATTCATTAATATTTAATGATTTCCAAGCGTTTTTACCTGTTTGCTCGCCTAATTACGAGCTGGAATAACGATTTTTTTTCCTAACCATTCTTGCGTGCTTAAAGGAAAAGCGAACTCGTAGGGGAACTATAGGGGGAGGGGAGGTATAGAGTAATGTCAGTTCTACTATGCAAACGTCATACCATAGAGTAGTGTCGGTAGAGGGGGGAGTAGACTGTGTATCCCTCCCTCTAGGCGCGCCTTTGTAAGAGGGGATACTGTACGCGCCTGGTAGGGGGGATGACACTTAGCTAAGAGATAGAAGGGATGACACTTAGCTAAGAGATAGAAGGGATGACACTTAGCTAAGAGATAGAAGGGTATGACGTTTGCATACGGACATATAATTTAATTGTCAATATTTTCCTGTTCCGGCATCATAGGTTTAGCTTTTCAATCTAAGAAAAATACTACGATTTTTACTGCTATCCTATTAAAAAAACGTTCCCACTATCGAAAAATACGCTGATTTGCCCATAATCTCTAAAGGTTTTTCTCAAAAAATTCATATGGTATTTCTCAAATAAAAAAAATCCAAAGGTATTTCTAAAGTATTTATCAAAGAAAAGAGGTCAATATTCCGAATTTTCCAAAGAACGCCTTAAGGATTTCTAAAGGAATTTCCGAGAAATTTCTAAAGAGTTCTGAAGAAGAATTTTGTTTTCTCCTCAAAATCGCCCAAAGACCATCCACATTAATTTATGAAAGACTTATCAGAAACACCCTTTGTATAAGTAATTTTATATAATAGTTCCTCACACCGGTGTATTTTAGGGTGATAGATAGTAGTGAACTCGAAAAGCCCTTGCAAATTTTAAAAGCAAAGTCAAATTTGTTAAACAAGTACTTACATTTGAACGGACAAAGTCCCAGGTCTCGGTAGCAGCATACATTTGATACATTCTCCATTTCTTTAAGTTTTCCGCAGGAAAGGTATTTGAAACAACGTATTAAATTGCCTTTATATAGAGAATAAAATTATATCCGGCTCGTGAAAAACCGGAAAATCGCAAGGAACAGGAGTGTTTAAAAAAAAGAATCTTATTGGCTATTGTGTATGGACGCCAAATCCGAAGACGTTGAAACGTTAGGGCGTATCTATTCTTTCACATTTAACGAATTTGATTTGTAGGTTTCGAATTAACGATAATGTTAGGGCCGTTATACAAATAATCATAATATCTTCTACATATTTCTTTAGTTTTTTAGCCCCATCCCATATTTGATTTTGGTATTTTTTGTTTCTTTCCAAATATTTAACAAGATTTATGGTCTTACATTTAATTTGGAGCTTTCTTTCCATTAAGTACCAATAAAATTACTTCAAACTATATCTATTTACACATTAAAATGCAATTAGGCAACATAAGTAATTTTTCTCTTGAATTAGGTCTTGTTTAACTACCTTAAATAAATTTCGAAAATGTTATGGCTCTAGAACAGTGTTTCATTAGACTTGAAATATTGCCGTCAAATTTTCAGATCAGCTTGTAAATTTCGAGCCTTAAAATTGAAAATTTGGATTATAGACAAAGTTTACATTATATCAGGGATAGATTTAATTTTAGAAATAGGAATGGAGAACAGAGTAATGTGGGCGCGCGTCAAAGTCCCGGGGGCATGGAAGAAGAGGCGGGTCATAGCGACAGAGGTAAAAAGGAATTACGTATTTTTCGCCGTCCTCGACAGCAACGTCATCAAAACGTAATTTTAGTGAGCCAATAAGATAATTTAAAATTTTCGTTAAGTGTTGGAGGGAGGGGCTCTATACTGGGTTATAAATACTAACCGTTCTCTATTTCTTCTTCTAAAATTAAATCTATCCCTGATTATATATATTCCTACTGAAAGATGCGTATGCCATATGGTAGTTTTAAGTTATTATTATCGATTCACAAATAATCTTACCGTCCTGTGACTTTGATTAATACAAACTATAAAATTATATTTTCGACAAAGACTGACAACACCAGATATAACACAGCTATAAGACAAGTTACTTGAGATTTTCTTTACAAAATGGACTTTCGTCATTTAAAAATTACTTCCCACTGTACCGAAATCGTTTACAGTCGGACTAAAACTTCGAAGGTCCCATTGAACCGAAACCGTGTCCCTGGGCGCTATACGAAAATTGCATCCGCGAGCACTTAACGACAATGAACATCGCTTAAATGCACCCGATTCATATAAAAACATATTTCACCAGGGGCGCAATGATAGAAAATTTACGGGTAGGCCTAATGTAAGATAAGCCTAACTTCGAAATATTTCATTTGATATTATGCTTAAATGGTAATTAACACAAACAAGTTGGGAAACCAAAATAAACCTCTCCTAGTTGAGACGATATTAAGAGGTTTTTCTTAAATAATTAAATAAATATAATTGACGTAAGTTATTTTGATCGTCATTAATATACCTTAATTCTAGTTAAATCGTTTTATGAAATTTATTCCTAAAATCATTTTAAACATAGCTTTTGTCGATGTTGACGTTTGTATTTAGGCGTATGCCTCTTTAACAAATTTTGGGAAATTTAGGGTATATTAGGCGATTGATTCACGATAAATTATAAGAAAAAGCGCAAATTGCGTGAACCTTTTGTGGAAGCCCTGCCTTTGGGAGGCTAGACGTTTTTCGTAACCCTTGCCGGTCGCCGCGTACTTCTTAATCCTAAGAAGCCAAAAATTGCTTTCTGCTTCGGAAAGGTAAAAATATATATATTTATTTATCAGCTAATACTGTTGGTGAAAGAAACTGTTGGTCTTGTATTTAATTTTACTCAAAATCTTCCAGTTTAGTAAAGCATTATCAATAAAAGATAGGGCCGAATATTTTTAACCCGTAAAAGAGGTCATTACGGATTTTTAGAAGAAATAGTGGTAAAATTATTGGTACGTATATGTCTCGACGCCTAAATGTCACGGCGCCAAAATGTCACGGCGCCTTATTGTCTTGGCGCCTAATTGTCACGGCGCCTAAATGTCACGGTGCCTAATTATCTTGGCGGCTACATGGTGGCGCCTAAATAACCAGCGCTTAAGTGGCAGCGCCTAAATGTCACGGACCGATTATAGCCTAACCAAACATAGAATATTCTAGCCTAGCCTCATCATACCAAACTTAACATAGAATATTCTTGCCTAACCAAACATAGAATATTCTAGCCTAACCAAACACAGAATATTCTAGCCTAGCTTCGTCATACCTAATCTAGCTTTATCACACCTAACCTAACCTAGAATATTCTAGCCTAGCTTCATCATACCTAACCTAACCTAGAATATTCTAGCCTAGCTTCATCATACCTAACCTAACCTAGAATATTCTAGCCTAGCTTCATCATACCTAACCTAACCTAGAATATTCTAGCCTAGCTTCATCATACCTAACCTAACCTAGAATATTCTAGCCTAGCTTCATCATACCTAACCTAACCTAGAATATTCTAGCCTAGCTTAATCGTACCAAACCTAACCTAACCTCTATTATTTTAGCTTAGCCTTACCATACCCAACCTTACAACCTTACCTACAATATTCAAGCCTAGCCTAACCAAACCTAGCCTTGAATAATCTACATAACCCAACCCAACCTTGATTAACCTACATAACCCAACTAAACCATGATTAACCTACATGACCCAACTAAACCTAGGCTAACCTATCCTAACCTTACCTAACCAAACCTAACATAACCCAACTCAGATACAGAACAAATTTCCTTTCAAACATTAATATTTAGCTTACTTCCGTTCCTGATCTCTCATCTAAACATTAATTATTCGCCACGGGAAGAACATCATGCAAGGTGAACAACATTAGCATTCGTATGATAGCATTAGGATTAGTGCATAAATCGCATAGATTCGAATTCAAACCTGCTACGTTAGGATCAATGAGGTGTATGTATGGCGTTGTCAGCTGTGGGCTGTGGCATAGGGGCTAACAACGACGACCACTCTATACATTGTAATGATGTCCCAGGCTTTGTATGGGCATTCTTGGACAAAGCTTTGATTATTATCATAAACATTTGATTAATTTGATATTCACCATTCCGCTAATTTCGAAAATAGTTTGGCGCATTTCTGTTTAATGTGATTTCATGCCAATGTCAAATTGCTTAACAGGGAGGATACCATTTTGATCGAAGTGTGAATGTTCGAAAAACAATATTAAAATGTTCGGTAGAAGAATGAGATGATGGCACCAGAGGTCAATGCTAGGTCCTCATATTCTTAGCAACGTAAACTAACAAGGGTTAAGGGCTTGTCCATCTTGTTAACTGCCACTAATCTTATTAAATGTATAACAGCTAAACTTCCTTTTCCTTTGATTTTTTTTCCAACGGAATCACAAAAAATATAACTTATTTTTCTCTAAACGGATATCACCAAAATAATTCCTAATCGTGTATTTCCCGTACAAAAATTTACGGCTGCATTTTTGCTGTTAATTAGATTTTTTAGAATCTGCAATATATTGCAAATAAACTGGAATATTCTGGAAAAATACTGGAATAAACCTGAAAAATGTTCAATTTCAGACAAAATTAAGGTGATTCCAGAGAGCAATGCAGAACATTTTAGACGTTTTGCAGAAAAAATATCTTCCGTTGGAAAACTCAGTACAACAGTATACAAAATTTAGCAACTCTAGAGTCATAAAATAGTTACCTTACAGCTAGAAAACAGAGGGGAAATAGTAACTCCCGTAAGAAATCAGGATGTTTGTAGGCTCATTACAAGTACTGTACCTTCCAAATATATTGTATGCATGTTACAGTCAGAAATTGCTAAGTTTGTAGGATAATTGCAGGCGTGTTTCGGATACTTTCTACGATAATTGCAGACGCGTTTCGGATACTTTTCAGGATCATCACAGGCGCGTTTCAGATACTTTTCAGGATCATTACAGGCGCGTTTCAGATACTTTGTAGGAAAATTGCAGGAGCGTTTCATATAATTTTCAGGACCATTACAGGCGCGTTTCATATACTTTTCAGGATCATTGCCGGCGCGTTTCATATACTTTGTAGGAAAATTACAGGCGCGTTTTAGATACTTTTTTGGATCATTGCAGGCGCGTTTCAGATACTTTGTAGGATAATTGCAGCCGCGTTTCAGATGATTTGCAGGATCATTGCAGGCGCATGTCAGATAATTTTTAGGATAGTTGCAGGCGCATGTCAGATAATTTTTAGGATAGTTTCAGGCGCATGTCAGATACTTTGCAGGATAAATGCAGGTGCTTTTCATATACTTCGTAGGAAAATTGCAGGCGCGTTTCAGATACTTTTCAGGATCATTACTGGCGCGTTTCAGATACTTTTAAGGACCATTACAGGCGCGTTTCAGATACGTTTAAGGACCATTACAGGCGCGTTTCAGATACTTTTAAGGACCATTACAGACGCGTTTCAGATACGATAATTACAGGTGCTTTTCAGATACTTTTTAGGATAATGGCAGGTGCTTTTCAGATAATTTTTAGGATAATTGTAGGCGCGTTTCAGATACTTTTTAGGATAATTGCAGGCGCTTTTCATATACTTTGTAGGATAATTACAGGCGCGTTTCAGATACTTTGTAGGATAATTGCAGGTGGTTGTCAGATACTTTTCAGGATAATTGCAGGCGCATTTCAGATACTTTGCAGGGTCATTGCAGCCGCGTTTCAGATACTTTGTAGGATAATTGCAGCCGCGTTTCAAATACTTTGCAGGATCATTGCAGCCGTGTTTCAGATAATTTTTAGGATAGTTGCAGGCGCATGTCAGATAATTTTTAGGATAGTTGCAGGCGCATGTCAGATACTTTGCAGGATAAATGCAGGCGCTTTTCATATACTTTGTAGGAAAATAGCAGGCGCGTTTCAGATACTTTTCAGGATCACTACGGGTGCGTTTCAGATACTTTTCAGGATCATTACTGGCGCGTTTCAGACACTTTTCAGGATAATTTCAGGAGCGTTTCATATACTTTGTAGGAAAATTGCAGGCGCGTTTCAGATACTTTTTAAGGATAATGGCAGGTGCTTTTCAGATAATTTTTAGGTTCATTGCAGCCGCACTTCAGATACTTCGTAGGATAATTACAGGCGCGTTTCAGATACTTTGTAGGATAATTGCAGGTACTTTTCAGAAATTTTTAGGATAATTGCAGGAGCATTTCAGATACTTCGTAGGATAGTTTCAGGCGCATGTCAGATACTTTGCAGGATAAATGCAGGCGCTTTTCATATACTTCGTAGGAAAATTGCAGGCGCGTTTCAGATACTTTTCAGGATCATTACTGGCGCGTTTCAGATACTTTTAAGGACCATTACAGGCGCGTTTCAGATACGTTTAAGGACCATTACAGGCGCGTTTCAGATACTTTTAAGGACCATTACAGACGCGTTTCAGATACGATAATTACAGGTGCTTTTCAGATACTTTTTAGGATAATGGCAGGAGCTTTTCAGATAATTTTTAGGATAATTGTAGGCGCGTTTCAGATACTTTTTAGGATAATTACTGGCTCTTTTCATATACTTTGTAGGATAATTACAGGCGCGTTTCAGATACTTTGTAGGATAATTGCAGGTGCTTGTCAGATACTTTTCAGGATAATTGCAGGCGCATTTCAGATACTTTGCAGGGTTATTGCAGCCGCGTTTCAGATACTTTGCAGGATCATTGCAGCCGTGTTTCAGATAATTTTTAGGATAGTTGCAGGCGCATGTCAGATAATTTTTAGGATAGTTGCAGGCGCATGTCAGATAATTTTTAGGATAGTTGCAGGCGCATGTCAAATACTTTGCAGGATAAATGCAGGCGCTTTTCATATACTTTGTAGGAAAATAGCAGGCGCGTTTCAGATACTTTTCAGGATCACTACGGGCGCGTTTCAGATACTTTTCAGGATCATTACAGGCGCGTTTCAGATACTTTGTAGGATAATTGCAGGTGCTTGTCAGATACTTTTCAGGATAATTGCAGGCGCATTTCAGATACTTTGCAGGGTCATTGCAGCCGCGTTTCAGATACTTTGTAGGATAATTGCAGCCGCGTTTCAAATACTTTGCAGGATCATTGCAGCCGTGTTTCAGATAATTTTTAGGATAGTTGCAGGCGCATGTCAGATAATTTTTAGGATAGTTGCAGGCGCATGTCAGATACTTTGCAGGATAAATGCAGGCGCTTTTCATATACTTTGTAGGAAAATAGCAGGCGCGTTTCAGATACTTTTCAGGATCACTACGGGTGCGTTTCAGATACTTTTCAGGATCATTACTGGCGCGTTTCAGATACTTTTCAGGATAATTTCAGGAGCGTTTCATATACTTTGTAGGAAAATTGCAGGCGCGTTTCAGATACTTTTTAAGGATAATGGCAGGTGCTTTTCAGATAATTTTTAGGTTCATTGCAGCCGCACTTCAGATACTTCGTAGGATAATTACAGGCGCGTTTCAGATACTTTGTAGGATAATTGCAGGTACTTTTCAAAAATTTTTAGGATAATTGCAGGAGCATTTCAGATACTTCGTAGGATAGTTTCAGGCGCATGTCAGATACTTTGCAGGATAAATGCAGGCGCTTTTCATATACTTCGTAGGAAAATTGCAGGCGCGTTTCAGATACTTTTCAGGATCATTACTGGCGCGTTTCAGATACTTTTAAGGACCATTACAGGCGCGTTTCAGATACGTTTAAGGACCATTACAGGCGCGTTTCAGATACTTTTAAGGACCATTACAGACGCGTTTCAGATACGATAATTACAGGTGCTTTTCAGATACTTTTTAGGATAATGGCAGGAGCTTTTCAGATAATTTTTAGGATAATTGTAGGCGCGTTTCAGATACTTTTTAGGATAATTACTGGCTCTTTTCATATACTTTGTAGGATAATTGCAGGCGCTTTTCATATACTTTGTAGGATAATTGCAGGTGCTTGTCAGATACTTTTCAGGATAATTGCAGGCGCATTTCAGATACTTTGCAGGGTTATTGCAGCCGCGTTTCAGATACTTTGCAGGATCATTGCAGCCGTGTTTCAGATAATTTTTAGGATAGTTGCAGGCGCATGTCAGATAATTTTTAGGATAGTTGCAGGCGCATGTCAGATAATTTTTAGGATAGTTGCAGGCGCATGTCAAATACTTTGCAGGATAAATGCAGGCGCTTTTCATATACTTTGTAGGAAAATAGCAGGCGCGTTTCAGATACTTTTCAGGATCACTACGGGCGCGTTTCAGATACTTTTCAGGATCATTACAGGCGCGTTTCAGATACTTTGTAGGATAATTGCAGGTGCTTGTCAGATACTTTTCAGGATAATTGCAGGCGCATTTCAGATACTTTGCAGGGTTATTGCAGCCGCGTTTCAGATACTTTGTAGGATAATTGCAGCCGCGTTTCAAATACTTTGCAGGATCATTGCAGCCGTGTTTCAGATAATTTTTAGGATAGTTGCAGGCGCATGTCAGATAATTTTTAGGATAGTTGCAGGCGCATGTCAGATACTTTGCAGGATAAATGCAGGCGCTTTTCATATACTTTGTAGGAAAATAGCAGGCGCGTTTCAGATACTTTTCAGGATCACTACGGGCGCGTTTCAGATACTTTTCAGGATCACTACGGGCGCATTTCAGACACTTTTCAGGATATTTCAGGAGCGTTTCATATACTTTGTAGGAAAATTGCAGGCGCGTTTCAGATACTTTGTAGGATAATTGCAGGTACTTTTCAGAAATTTTTAGGATAATTGCAGGAGCATTTCAGATACTTCGTAGGATAATTGTTGGCGCTTTTCATATATTTTTTAGGATAGTTTCAGGCGCGTTTCAGATACTTTTTAGGATCATTGCAGGCGTATTTCGGATACTTTGTAGGATAATTGCAGGCGCGTTTCAGATACTTTTTAGATTAATTGAAGGCTCTTTTCATATACTTTGTAGGATAATTTCAGGTGCGTTTCAGATACTTTGTAGGATCATTGCAGCCGCGTTTCAGATACTTCGCAGGAGCATTTCAGATACTCTGTACAGGTGCGTTTCAGATACTTTGCAGGGTCATTGCAGCCGCGTTTCAGATTCTTTGTAGGATCATTGCAGGCGCGTTTCAGATACTTTGTGGAATAATTGCAGATGCGTTTCAGATACTTCGCAGGATCATTGCAGGTGCATTTCAGATACATCGCAGGATCATTGCAGGTGCATTTCAGATACATCGCAGGATCATTGCAGGTGGATTTCAGATTCTTTGTAGGGTCATTGCAGGTGCGTTTCAGATACTTTGTAGGATAATTGCAGGTGCATTTCAGATTCTTTGCAGGATCATTGCAGGCGCGTTTCATATGCTTTGCAGAGTCATTGCGGGTTTTCCTATCAATTATTGTGAATCAGTAGCCTTATATACCCTAAATTTCCAAAAAAAATTAAAGAGGCTTACCCTTGAGTTCAAACGTCAACAATATCTATGTTTAAAATGATTTTAGGAATAAAGTTTCTTAAAACGATTTAACTAGAATTAAGGTAAATTAATGACGAATAAATTAATAAATATCATTTATATTTATGTAAATATTTAAAAATAGCCTCTAAATTGCGTCTCGACTTGGATAGGTTTATTTTGGATTCCCAACTTGTACTCATCTCTTACAAAAATATTAAGCTGTAATTCATCTGAATACACGCTTTTCTGACTTGCTAAAGTAATATCTGAGATGGTCCAACTGTTTAGGTACATGTACATTAAGTTCTCACCACATCTAGATAAGAAGGTCTTTTCGTCTATCTAACATCCACAACATACACACTCACAGAACGTAATCGAAAAATTCTTTCAAACTTATAGCTAAAACCGATTACAACTGAAGGGAAGGGTCCCGACAAGCTTGTTTTACGTCTATCCGCAACCAGGAAAACTGCTGTAAACTTATATGATAGCGCTAAAGTACTTTGGTTCGCAATTTCCTTCACATTTCGAGCGCCATGGTGATAGTAGATCTTGTCTTAATCGGTTTCTATCCACGCTTGTTTTTCGTGTACCCGGGGCCACAAACACACACATGCACACACACACAGAAAGCTAGGTCTGGTCTCAAAAACTGGAATAAAATCACTAAAATAAACTGAAATTAATTTTATTTACTTTTTTTGGATGAAAAATTGTTTTTCTACGACTTTTTACCTCAAATAGAAGTAACTCTTATTTTATTAGGTTTTGAATCTATAGAACTTGACTGCCAACACCTTAGAAAGCTTGGAATCCTTATGTTGTTAGTATTGGATACACCTTAAACATAACTGCATAAGTTCGTAAGATGTGTTCCATAAGTTTGTCACTGGTTACTTCATGAAGTGGTGTAGGTGAAACGTCATATTCTCGTAAAGCGACGTCTGTTGAGCCATTGTCAAAGGCTTAATAAGGCTAAATAGGAAGTTGGACTGCAAAACCGAGTGTATTCAATTCTCGCGTCATTCTCGAACTAGCTCTCAGTAAGTCTCAAGCATTACGAAGTATAGGCAGTGTCATACTTATTGAAACATATCTGATAAACTTATGATAACTGTATAGACAATACTGGCCCATTTATGACCAAAAAATGTTTCAATTTTCTATCTTTTATGGTGGTTTAAATATTTTTAGGATCGAGACGTGACAGTATTAGATCAAAAGATTTTATTAAGATGAATGAGTAAAGCTTTTTTAAGATGCCTTTTTAGGCCTAACCAATTCTTTTTCAAATATTAGAAAAATAAAAGCAGTAATATTAATGCCTAACAGAAGCAGAATTTAGGGTGCGCTCGAAGTTGACTTCCCGTACAAAAATTTTAAGCTGTAATTCATCTGCATACGCGCTTTTTTTATCGCTACCACGCTGTAATAGGTATACATTAAGGCTACATTTCTGCAGCTCAAAAAACGGGAAAATTTCACAGCAATTCTAGAACTGCAAATTGACTGCCGTTTCTTCATTTTCTGTTTGTTAACTGTTAACTGTCTAGCCTGGCAGAAATATGCAACGCAATTCTGCAAACGCTAAGCAAAAGTAGAAATACCAGCTGTTAGTTTAAAACTGTAATTTGACCGTTTTTATAGATATGATACAGGTCTGCAAAAGTGATGGAAAAGTAGAAATCCAGCTGCTAATTTAGAACTGTAATTTGACCGTTTTAATAGACATGTTACAGGTCTGCAAAAGTGATAGAAAAGTAGAAATCCAGCTGCTAATTTAAAACTGCAATTCTACCACATTTATAGACATGTTACAGATCTGCAAAAGTGATGGAAAAGCAGAAATGCAGCTGCCAATTTAGAACTGTAATTGGACCTTTTTTATAGACATGTTACAGGTCTGCAAAAGTGATAGAAAAGTAGAAATCCAGCTGCTAATTTAAAACTGCAATTTGGCCACATTTATAGGCATGTTACAGGTCTGAAAGAGTGATTGAAAAGTAGAAATCTAGCTGCTAATTTAAAACTGCAATTTGACTACATTTAAAGACATGTTACAGGTCTTCAAAAGTGATGGAACAGTAGAAATACAGCTGCCAATTTAAAACTTTAATTTGACCTAAATTGACCATTTTTATAGACATGTTACAGGTCTGCAAAAGTGACGGAAAAGTAGAAATTCAGCTGCCAATTTAAAACTGTAATTTAACCACATTTAGAGAGATATTGCAGGTATTCAAAAGTAGGAAATTCTACTTTTGAATACCTGCAATATGTCTATAAATGTTGAATAGTTACAGTTTTAAATTGGAAGCTAGATTTCAACTTTCCCATAACTTTTGCAGACCTGTAACATGTGTATAAATGTGGTCAAATTGCAGTTTTAAATTGGCAGCTGGATATCTACTTTTCCATCACTTTTGCAGACCTGTAACATGTCTATATAAATGGTCAAATTACAGTTTTAAATAGGCAGCTGGATTTCTACTTTTCCATCGCTTTTTCAGACTTGTAACATGTCTATATATATGGTCAAATTACAGTTTTAAATTGGCAGCTGGATTTCTACTTTTCCATCACTTTTTCAGACTTGTAACATGTCTATAAATATGGTCAAATTGCAGTTTTAAATTGGCAGCTGGATTTCTACTTTTCCATCACTTTTTCAGACTTGTAACATGTCTATACATGTAGTCAAATTACAGTTTTAAACTAGCATCTGGTATTTCTACTTTTCTATCGCTTTTGCACACCTGTAACATGTCTATAAAAATGGTCAAATTACAGTTTTAAATTGGCAGCTGAATATCTACTTTTCCATCACTTTTGCAGACCTGTAACATGTCTATATAAATGGTCAAATTACAGTTTTAAATAGGCAGCTGGATTTCTACTTTTCCATCGCTTTTTCAGACTTGTAACATGTCTATAAATATGGTCAAATTACAGTTTTAAATTGGCAGCTGGATTTCTACTTTTCCATCACTTTTTCAGACTTGTAACATGTCTATAAATATGGTCAAATTGCAGTTTTAAATTGGCAGCTGGATTTCTACTTTTCCATCACTTTTTCAGACTTGTAACATGTCTATACATGTAGTCAAATTACAGTTTTAAACTAGCATCTGGTATTTCTACTTTTCTATCGCTTTTGCACACCTGTAACATGTCTATAAAAATGGTCAAATTACAGTTTTAAATTGGCAGCTGAATATCAACTTTTCCATAAGTTTTGCAGACCTGTAACATGTCTATAAATATGGTCATATTACAGTTTTAAAATGGCATCTGGATTTCTACTTTTCCATCACATTTGCAGGCCTGTAACATGTCTATAAATGTGGTCAAGTTGCAGTTTTAAACTAGCAGCTGGTATTTCTACTTTTTCATCACTTTTGCAGACCTGTAACATGTCAATAAATATAGTCAAATTGCAGTTTTAAATTGGCAGCTGGATTTCTACTTTTCCATCACTTTTGCAGAACTGTAACATGTCTATAACTGTGGTCAAATTACAGTTTTAAACTAGCAGCTGTTATTTCTACTTTTGCATCGCGTTTGCAGAATCGCGCTGCATATTTCTGCCAATACAGACAATTAACAGATAATAAACAGAAAATGTAGAAACGGCAGACAACTTGCAGTTCTGGAATTTCTGTGAAATTTTCGCGTTTTTCGAGCTGCAGAAAATGTAGCCTTAATTTATACCTATTACAGCGTGGTAGCGATAAAAAAGCGCGTATGCAGATGAATTACAGCTTAAAATTTTTGTACGGGTTGCTATGTGTCGAGATCTATATAATAATTTCCTGCTCTATTAGCTGTTATCGAACTTCTCTGGATTAACACGCAGAAAAACCTTTTTTTTAAGCAAATATGCCACCGCAGATAAGAAGAGGGGTCGAAAAAAAAAACTATTTCGAAAACCCTGTTTTTTTATTTATTTATTTTTATTTAATTTTCATTAGTGTAATAAGAAAAGCAAAAAAAAAGAGTAAAATTATCATTACTCTTTTAAAGCGAAGAGCACTGTTAGTTATTGATAGAGCTCGGCATTTTCTATCCATTATCCACAAATTGGTGGATAACCGATTATTTATAAACAAAGTTGTGGATTATAATACGATTTAACATGTAAGTTCTGTGGATAATGTTCAAGTATGGATAATGATAAAATAACGTGGATAATGGATAGATAATGCCGACCTCTAGTTATTGGCAACTAGCGAAGCGATCCCGTCGTTACGGTCGTTGTCTGGGATATTTTAAAAAGTGGAAGGCGTCCTTTTTCTGTAGACACTAAATAGTCTTTGATGTTTAGCTTCATTGACATCTCAAATGACATGCCTTTTCCAAAACATTACTGTTACTTTATGTTAAGTTAGGTTTGGTTTGGTTAGGAGGACGTCTCTTTCTCTTTGGAGCGGTTATACACTTCAAGTAAATGTATCCATTATGGAATGAAAAAGTAAATAAATAAAACCATCAAATTCTACTCTATTTGAGTCTTTTTTGGGTATGCGTTAGTTAGTTCCATGATTCTACTGACTGTTTAAAAAAGAGCAAGCGATCTTTTCGAAAGGAAAATGTAACTTTTAATAGCGGATACAAAATGAGGGTGATGCGACTAAATTTGTACATTTAACTCCTAATGTCTAAATGCTTGATTTCTTTTGTGGCCACTATTCAGGCATTTCCGCTTCCGTACTTCGGAGTATCTTGGTCAGAACTCATCATACATTTGAAACGTCACCACCCCTTACTTATTTGTAGGCGCTCATGTTTTCCGTTTACGGATTAAGCCTATTAATTTTAGCACTGTCAAGGGCCTGGCTTTATAGATTACTCGTAATCTTTTTAGAACAGTAAAATGTACCTACAGTGTAGAGAAAAAACATAGGAAAAATGTTATTGCTTTGCTTTAAGTAGACGACAAAATAAGTTATCCTTAATCATATTTTTGAATATCAGTCTTCAATACAGATTGGTAATATATAAATCAACTGGAAGGGTCTCCAAACAATTAAACACTCATTTCAAACAGTCGAATAATTGGAAGGTTTTGACTGGAGCCAGAAGTTTATGACTTCTTATCCTGGGAAGTATTGGACTCTAACCATATAAGGAACCATGTCTGTTAGCAAAATTCTTATTAGGTCCGATCACCGCGCCACCTACGGCGCTTCTCTCATTTTGAGCTGGCAGGCTGATATGCGCGCCAGCAGCGGGCAAGTAATGAAACTTTAAGGTGTGTCCTGTGGTGTACGTAACGAATCAGAAACGGTGACAAGAACAGCTGTTTGCTAGAAATTCCGTTCAAACTAGCGTGGGTTCCTAGGCCCAAGGGATTGTAATGGATTTTCAGAGAGCTCTAGACAGACGGCTTTTCAACGATTGGCGGTGAAGAAGTTTTGAACACGCCCCTAAGTTTGAGAGCCACAGCCTCTCGGTGTGGGATTTTTTTCAGTAGACTTGATCGTTTTTCTTGTGGGGAGGAAACTTTCGACCCTCTTTTACGATTGCCATAGGGAATTTTGACTAGCAGGGATGGATACTATATAAAGCTTTAGTGTCCAATACTTCCCAGGATAAGAAGTCATTAACTTCTGCTGGAGCTTATTATTTCTATTATTTCAGCTTTTCGCTCATTTTCAATTAAAAAAGAGTTAAAAATATTCGAAATTTCTCTCCATAAAAAACATGTTTTAAACTTTTTGTTTAAAACGTTTTAAACAAATAAAAAATTTTTTAATGGCTGTTTAAAACGTTTTAAACAAATTAAAGTATTTTTAATGGCTGTTTAAAACGTTTTAAACAAATGAAAGTTTTTTTAATGGCTGTTTAAAACAAGTTTTAAACCAAAGTTTAAAACAATTTGTTTAAAACTTGCCAACACTGCCCCTAACGGTTGGAAACAGTATTCTACGCAAAAATGCCAACCAGAGGGGGGCTGCGTGACGTCAGACTATCTCTTCCCCGTAGACAGTTGTTATCTCCCTATAGACAAATTCGTTTATTACAAACAGAGAAACCAACACACAGGGGCCATTGGGGTAACCTCCTTTTAGCCAAGAAACAATGCCAGACGGAGCCCGTGTTGATTTCAAGTGGAAGGCTAACCAACTCACACTGCCTCTGGTGGAGCTTCATTGTGAGAGGGAGGATACCACAATGGCTGCCTCATCCCTGTGTGATGATTTCATTGTTTATAATAAACGAATTTGTCTATTGTCTGAAAGAAGAACAATGTAGACTTACATTATTTCAGAAATATTCCTCGACTTATCACTTATCCAGTTATTCGTATTGTTTGATGACAGTTTCAAACTTTTACTTATTCCTATTCTTGTGTGTAATGAAGTAAAAAAATCATTTCTTTTTACACCCACTTCCACTCCTCCAAAGGTTTCAGCTCTGTAAAATTGTATTAAAAGAATTTCTCCAAAAGTTGTAATGCAGCTGAGATGTTGCGGATTCAAGAATCAAGGGGTTAGTTACTTAACTGTAGACTGTAATAAAGGATCGAAGGCATTAGGCATTACTCGTAATCTTAAAAGCAATTCCCTTCAGAGTGCGAAAATGATTAAATGTAATGCGCTATAAGTGTACAGAAAATTTGAGAATTTTACGTATGATTGAGAAAGTAGTTTGTTCGTAAATTTGTTTTTAATGCACAGTCATAGTTCGTTACTGAATTTGAAATAACTAAATGGTTAGGGGAAAGTTTAAGAAATGGTGTGGTTCAACTCCTTAAAATTGGGTACATGAAACCCGTAATATTTTAGCCGTATGAATAACTCTTAATTAAGCATTGTTTTATGGATTTTAAATCTTGTAAAAAACTTCGATTCCAAAAAAAAATCCACATCATGCGGATATTTTATACGGGTGACCTAAAGACAATTAGGAGTTCAGTGCATAAATAGAATTGTCATCCTGGTTTGCAGATTCTTAAAACGCCATTAACATTTCTCGAAAACGGTGGATCGGACTGCAAAAAGTCACAAACATTTTCGACTTGAAATCGTCCGAAGAACATTACCCGTAATTGCTGACAGACCTTCAGAAACATTTTGTATTTCACAAAGTGGTTTGTTTGCTTCTTTGCTTGAAAGTTTTTTTCTTTATGCACAGTCCCAATTCTTTAACGAAATTGGTCAAAAAGCATGGTTGATATCAGTCAAACTTTGTTAAGGTTTTTGACGTGGTTTGGTTCTGATACTCGAGGTTGGGTATTAAGCCTGTTAAGAATCTTCAAGACCCGTAGCTAAGAAAGCGTTGTTTTATTGAATTTGAAACTTGTTAAAAGCTTCATTTCTTATGCACTTTGTGAAGAAAGCATGAAACTTTGCACAGCGATAAATAAGGGTATTCCTAATTAATTCGAGATTAGAGCCCACCTCTAACTCATCTGTGACATTTGTGACAAGCTTTCAAAAGTCCCCATAATGACATATATATTTGAATTCTGAAATTTATGAAATTCCCCAAACTTCGATGCAGAGCGAAAGGCGTCCCGCCGGGACTGGCTAGAGGCATTTCCGTAGGGACCGTCTCTAAAGCGAAAACATACCCAATTTATGCAATCTTAACTGATTTTATCAGAAGTTTATGACTTCTTATCCTGGGAAGTATTGGACTCTAACCATATAAGGAACCATGTCTGTTAGCAAAATTCTTATTAGGTCCGATCACCGCGCCACCTACGGCGCTTCTCTCATTTTGAGCTGGCAGGCTGATATGCGCGCCAGCAGCGGGCAAGTAATGAAACTTTAAGGTGTGTCATGTGGTGTACGTAACGAATCAGAAACGGTGACAAGAACAGCTGTTTGCTAGAAATTCCGTTCAAACTAGCGTGGGTTCCTAGGCCCAAGGGATTGTAATGGATTTTCAGAGAGCTCTAGACAGACGGCTTTTCAACGATTGGCGGTGAAGAAGTTTTGAACACGCCCCTAAGTTTGAGAGCCACAGCCTCTCGGTGTGGGATTTTTTTCAGTAGACTTGATCGTTTTTCTTGTGGGGAGGAAACTTTCGACCCTCTTTTACGATTGCCATAGGGAATTTTGACTAGCAGGGATGGATACTATATAAAGCTTTAGTGTCCAATACTTCCCAGGATAAGAAGTCATTAACTTCTGATTTTATTAATGCAATGGAATTATTTAAAATGAGAGCGTACACAATTTTAATTTTAATACTTAAAAATAGACAAATTTAAATGCATTTTAAGTAGCTCTCTTTCAATATTTTTCTTTTTCATTTATTTATTTTTTTTTTAAATTATTTTTCACATCCGCAAAACATACGCAATTGCGGCAATTTATGCAGCCTTAACAGATATAATATTTTCTAAAAGCAATTTAAAAAATCGAGAATGTACAAAATTTTGATTTTAACACTTAAAAGAGACAAAACTAAATGCAATGTAAGTAGCACTCTTTGAATATATTTTCTCTGCTTTTGAGGCGAGATGAAAATGCTTTACAAACCAAGACTTACCGTGAATTTACAATTACACGGTGACGTACAACGGGTTTCTAAATTTGTACCAGATTGTACGGAAAAACCCAACCACAGGTAGTAGTAGGTATAGTTTACTGTTCAAAACACCTTCATTTCATTCAATTGCTTTTTAACACGCTGGTGACACTATTTTTTCGATGGTGGTAAGTTTTTTTACTCATTCAATATAGTCTTGTATCTAGAATTCTACATAGTTAACGGCATGTTAGTATAATGATATGAGGTGTAACTAAATTTCTGCAACATCATGAGCAACATTGAAAACAAAAAGAAAAGAAAATTCTCCTTAGTTAAAAGTAACTCATTAAGTAAGAAAAATAAAGACTGTGTAGCGCAAACAAACTGGGATAAATGCTTTTTATGTCAAAGCGAAAAAGATGAAAGCCTTACAAATCCAAGTGACTACGAGGATAGGTTTAAAGGCGCTAGCTACGCAACAATTGCCTGATTGATACTCTGTACAGTCTGGGACTGTCTGTTTCCTACGATCGTGTACTCGGCTGTTCTTCTGATCTTGGAAACGCGGTTGTAAGACATTTCGAAGAATTGAGGGCTGTTTGTCCATCATCTTTGATATCGGAGTTTTCACTACATCAGCAGTCGATAACATTGATCATAATCCGACTTCAACAAGTGCTCAATCCTCCTTCCATGGAACAGGTATATCTCTGTTCCAGCATCCAGAGAAAGGAGATTTGGGCCAAAAGCAAAATCGAATTTGCTTAGAAAAATCTGGAAAGAAGCTTCCGAAGCTATCCAAAACCTACACGGATGTACCTCCAATTGCCGCTACAAAGAAAAATGCGGAAATTCCAATGATTCCCGATTTGGAAGAAAAATTTCGAATTGACCACAATCTAATAGAAAATGGATTGAAGGAAGAATTTGATTGGTGCAATCATGTAGCAGAAACTATTGAAAATGAAAATAGTTCCGATATTCACGTATCATGGGCTGCGTATCACTCAAAAAAACATTCGACGAATAGCGAAATAAACAATTGTCCTCTCGTAACAACAGCCATATTACCATTGTTTCCAGACGACTCTAAATCTGTGGCTATGATACGTCATTCTATGGATGTAGTTAAACAAGCAACTGGAATATTAAATCCAGGTCAAGTACCTGTCATCGCTTGTGACCAACCACTTTTTAAAATTGCCAAAGAAATACAATGGAGATTTCAGGAGAATTTCGGAGAGGAAAAATTTGTTGTCATGCTTGGAGGTCTGCATATCAAAATGAATTTATTAAAAATCTTGGGTGACCTTCTAGACGGCAGTGGTTGGACATCCGCTCTTGAGCAGGCTAATATAGTGTCATCAGGTACAGCTTTTTAAAAGCTTCTCTTTCTCATGTAAAAAAAAACAATGAGAGCGCACCAGGTGACAGCTTGTGCCCTGTTCAACCTTCGAATGATGGCGTACAGAGATGGGGATGCAATAACCCCATTTGGGGAATGGTGCGATCAAAAAGCAAAAGTCAGTCCGCAATTTTTTTTGGCAATTAATTTTGAAAACTGAACTTGAAATTCTAACATGGGATCGAGCTGTCCACGAAGGGGACTTTCATCTATACGTGGAAACGTTAAAAAATGTACTATGGGTTTTCCATTCTCTCGACCATTCAAATTACGCTAGGGCTGTGTCTATTCACTTGCGTGACATGATTTCTCTTAAAAATAAGCACCCCGAAATTTACACGAATTTCTGCAAGGGAAAATTTACAGTCAACAAAACTGAGAGGCCTTTTTCGAGAATGCCGATTGACGAAGCCCATGAGCAGAACAATGCTACAATCAAAGGTGACGGCGGAGCCATCGGTCTCACAGAAAAGCCTACAGCTCTCTTGAGATGGATGATAGCGGGACCCGAAACTTGTCGTATAGTTAATGAATTCCATTCGATCATCGAAAAGGGTAGTTCAGCAAGCCGAACCCGTCATCACGAAGATACTCCATGCAAGCAACGAAAATTCTTGGAACACGTTAAGTCCTTACAGCTAATAATTAACGAAATGGGAAATCCATTTGCAGACGAGAGTCAAGATTTGCTTGTGCTCGATACGCATCAAATTCTGGATAAAAGAAAAGCCGATTCGCTAAAAAATATTAAAAATATTGGTGAAATGCAGTCTAAGGAGCTAATCGAAAATCGTCTCGTTAAGTGCAATGTAGAACTTACAGATGTTTTAAAGAAAAACAAAGTGGCACTTTTCAGTCGACCACCAGAAAGAGAAAAATCCAAGAACCAACTTCAAATCGCGGCCATGAAGAATGATCGAAATTTATTTTCAAGACTATATATCGGTTGTCAAGGCCGTATGGGCGATCTAGAGGATTTTTTTCGACACGAAAACCAACCTTACCCACCCTCATTGTCGGATAATGGTGTCATACGCTTCGGTACCAAGTCTGACCTAACGCATTGCTTAGAAGATATGTTGACAGACGACGACGATATCATTACAACACCCAAATCTGATATGATCGTACTCGATGGGGCTGTGATTGTCAATACCATCAAACCAGGCAACGCTAAAACGTTCTCTGATTATGCAACTATATTTTCAAAATACATACAGTCCCAGTTCATCGGTTCCGTTCGCCGTATAGATATCGTCTTTGACGTGTACCTGAATGGCAGCCTTAAAGGAGCTACTAGAAAGAAGCGTGGTAAGGGAGTGAGAGTTCGAGTTGAAGGTCGAAAAGATTTGCCACGCAATTGGCCAGAATTTCTAAGGCACGAAGAAAACAAGAAGGAATTGTTTGCCTTTTTAAGTCAAAAGGTTGTCGCGACTCAGTTTCCAGGGGCCATATTCGTCACAAACGGTGAAAACGTAATTAGCTCTGTTGAAGGCAATCTCGGAGACATTTCTCCTTGCTTTCACGAAGAAGCGGATACGAGGATGCTCCTTCATGTTTTGAACGGCGTGAAGCAAGGATATAGATCCATTTTGATTAGAACCGTGGATACTGATGTCCTGGTTCTAAGCGTCTCACTGGCACATATTATTTCATGCCAACGTCTGGTGATCGCGTTTGGTACAGGAAGATCTTTCCGTTACATAGACGCAACACGTCTTGCTTACAAAATGGGAAAAGACAAATGCGAAGCGATGCCAGTCTTCCACGCTCTCACAAGATGTGATACCACCTCACAATTTAACGGAAAAGGAAAGAAAACCGCGTGGTCCACTTGGAATGTGTTCAAAGAACTAACTCCCGCTTTACAAGCCATATCTAGAAGGCCTTCTATAACAGCCGTTAAAGAAATTTTCCCAACTATAGAGAGATTTGTGATATTAATGTATGATCGGTGTAGTTCTGACGAAATAGTAAACCAAGCAAGAAAAACCTTATTCACACAAAAAAATCCTGACATTGAAAACATACCACCTTCGGAAGACGCGTTGCTACAACACGTGCTTCGAGTGGCTTTTCAGGGTGTTCACATTTGGGGGCAGACATTGCAAAAACAGCCAGATTTACCGGACCCGTCTAACTTTGGGTGGACCAAACTGGTACACCCAGATAATACCATAGAAAGGCAACCAACATGGCTGACAATTCCATTGTCGGGAAATGGTAAAATGTGGGTGCCTAAAAGGTTGTCATGGCAAGTGCAAATGCGTCAAAGCAAATTTACCTTGCACCGCACTTTGTAAATGTGGCGGATGTGAAACAGAATTTTAAAAAAATAAATAAATGAAAAAGAAAAATATAACTTGAAATGCATTTAACTTTAACTATTTTAAGTATTAAAATTAAAATAAAAATTAAAATTGTGTACGCTCTCATTTTAAATAATTCCATTGCATTAATAAAATCAGTTAAGATTGCATAAATTGGGTATGTTTTCGCTTTAGAGACGGTCCCTACGGAAATGCCTCTAGCCAGTCCCGGCGGGACGCCTTTCGCTCTGCATCGAAGTTTGGAGAATTTCATAAATTTCAGAATTCAAATATATATGTCATTATGGGGACTTTTGAAAGCTTGTCACAAATGTCACAGATGAGTTAGAGGTGGGCTCTAATCTCGAATTAATTAGGAATACCCTTATTTATCATTGTGCAAAGTTTCATGCTTTCTTCACAAAGTGCATGATTGTTTTGCTTATCCTATAGACTACTAGGAGAATACGCCAGAACTTCGCTGGAACCACCACAGCTTTCCAGAAAGTGCCTTTCCAGTATAGCCTCTTACAAAAACGCGCCTAGAGGGAGGGATAAACAGTCTACTCCCCTCTCTACCGACACTACTCTATAGGGCAGAGGATATGGCCAAAAAACCGACCTCCTCCCATAGAACATAATGTTAATTTTTCGGTGAGTTCGAATTTCCCGCCAAGAATCCTGAAGTTGCACTTTTTGGCCTTTTGAAGGGGCTTCTATAGCGCGAGAGCGCAGTGTCCGGGAGCGCGGATCGAGTGGGCTGTGGCTCGCACCCTACCAAATGGATCTCCTACTTAAATTTGAAGCTATCTGCCAAAACTTTTATCGCGTCGAAGATCCGGAGGGCTAACGCCAGGATGGAACAGGAAATTGTTAAGGACGGAAAGACCAAGGGTAAGAAGTTCTGGAAGTACTTCAAAAAACTCCGTTCTTCACACAACGCCACAAGCAAGTTCAAGGGGATCAAGGACGCTTCGGGGTCGATTATATATAACCCCAGGGACGTCGCCTATCGTATGGCTGAGTTCATGGCGGAGACTGAAAAGGAACTTCTCGGCTTTGCACAAGGCGAGGCGCAGGATTGTACCAACCCCTCCCCCGCGGCACGAGCTAAGTATACCGATGAGGGGTTCGCTGGGTCAAACAGCTTGGACGTCGACCCTGAGTTACAGGCCGATTTTACAATTGAGGATCTGAAGGGGGTTCTACTCCGTTTACAGTCAGGCAAGGCGGCGGGAAGTGACGGCATCCCCGCTGAATGTATCAAGGTGCTCGGCCCCGGGGCCAGACTGCACCTTTGCGCACTTCTGAACATGATCAAACTTACTATAGTCATTCCGCATGACTGGCATACCGCAAGGGTATCCTTGATCTATAAAGGGAAGGGCAAAGACGAAACGGACCTGAATGCCTACCGTCCAATTGCGGTCACGTCGGTACTTTACAAGATCTATACCTCCCTCTTACGAGATAAACTGAGTTTTTTCTTAGAGAAGTTCAGCCTGTTGAGTGAAGCTCAGGGAGGTTTTCGCAAAGGTCGTAGGATGGCGGACCATCTATTTGTATTAACCCACCTCATAGAACTATCTAAACTCGAGAACATAAACCATGACCTGGCATTTCTGGATTTGACGAAGGCCTACGATAGTGTGCATCGGAACAAGCTGTGGCAGTGTCTGAAACGTAAAGGAATCCCGGAGGGCTTTGTTGACGATGTGGCTGCCTTATACGTTGACTGCAACTATACCTATGTTATGACTTGGTTTATCTTTTGTATAAATTTTTGTTTTAAATTTAAGTATTCCTTTAAATTTAAGTATACCTCGTCGCGATTTAAGCTTTACAAAGGAAGATATTTCGTTCCCTTCCCTGCTGGAACGGCAAGGTTTAGGGCTTGAAAGGGGAAATATGTAGACACAGAATCTTAGTTCTAAGAATTGGCGAACCCCGTACCCATCACCTGCATGCCTAGCCTTTCACCGAGTCCAGCAGGGAAATACTAAGAAAAATTTAAAGCCACCGTGAAGAAACGAGAAAGAAAATAAAATACATACAAATGTTCAGTTGCTCGTAGTCTCTCAAAGAAGAAGGTCAAAAATAAAGTTTGCAGCAAAATTTGTTTATGTTTTTAAACCCATATAATTCATTTCACTTACAATTAACTAAATTAAGTTTCTACAAGCTATAAGTTGGGGGACATATCATCGCACAGTATTCCGAGTCAGATAGGCTTGCGACAGGGTTGCCCGCTATCCCCGCTACTTTTCATTGTCTTCATTGATAGTCTCGCTGCCAGTTTGGAATCCGCAGAATGCGGAGCCGTCTTGAAGGGGAAAGTTATGGGTGGCCCACCAATGCGGGTATCTTGTTTATTTTATGCCGATGATATCGTTTTATGTGCTAATTCAGCCATTAGCCTGCAAAGTCTCCTAGATCTATGTACGGCCTTCGCGCAGCAGCATGGTTTGAAATTTGGACTTGAGAAATCAAACATACTTAGATTTGGTGAACAGCCCCAATGCCGTTTTTTGTTACATAATAAGGATATGGCCACTGTGTCGGAATACTCTTGCCTTGGGGTTCTGATCAGTAATCAGGGTGACCATATTCTAAGCGCTGTGGAGTCTCGAATAAGGACCAAGAGCAATCGTCTGCGATGGATGGTCCGTAATTTCGCCTCGGGTTCTTACAACCGGTATTCTGTGGGCCGCACTCTCTGGAAAGCTGTGGTGGTTCCAGCGAAGTTCTGGCGTATTCTCCTAGTAGCAGAAGTTAATGACTTCTTATCCTGGGAAGTATTGGACACTAAAGCTTTATATAGTATCCATCCCTGCTAGTCAAAATTCCCTATGGCAATCGTAAAAGAGGGTCGAAAGTTTCCTCCCCACAAGAAAAACGATCAAGTCTACTGAAAAAAATCCCACACCGAGAGGCTGTGGCTCTCAAACTTAGGGGCGTGTTCAAAACTTCTTCACCGCCAATCGTTGAAAAGCCGTCTGTCTAGAGCTCTCTGAAAATCCATTACAATCCCTTGGGCCTAGGAACCCACGCTAGTTTGAACGGAATTTCTAGCAAACAGCTGTTCTTGTCACCGTTTCTGATTCGTTACGTACACCACAGGACACACCTTAAAGTTTCATTACTTGCCCGCTGCTGGCGCGCATATCAGCCTGCCAGCTCAAAATGAGAGAAGCGCCGTAGGTGGCGCGGTGATCGGACCTAATAAGAATTTTGCTAACAGACATGGTTCCTTATATGGTTAGAGTCCAATACTTCCCAGGATAAGAAGTCATAAACTTCTGATAAAATCAGTTAAGATTGCATAAATTGGGTATGTTTTCGCTTTAGAGACGGTCCCTACGGAAATGCCTCTAGCCAGTCCCGGCGGGACGCCTTTCGCTCTGCATCGAAGTTTGGGGAATTTCATAAATTTCAGAATTCAAATATATATGTCATTATGGGGACTTTTGAAAGCTTGTCACAAATGTCACAGATGAGTTAGAGGTGGGCTCTAATCTCGAATTAATTAGGAATACCCTTATTTATCGCTGTGCAAAGTTTCATGCTTTCTTCACAAAGTGCATGATTTCATATAAAGTTGTCGTTTATCCTCTAGACTATAGCACAATGTTGCTTCTGGACCGCCTCCAATACGAAGTAGGGAAGGAAATATTGCAGGCTGGGGCTTTTGCGGCGAAGGCCGTGGTTATGGATGAAGTAGGCTGGTCCTCGATGGAGGCCCGTGAGGCGCGAAGCAAAATAAAATACCTTGGTTGGCTGCGGTTCTTACCGGATGATCGAATTGCAAAACAGATGTTCAATTACCACATAAAGGCTTTAAAAAAATAGATAATAGTAGCCACATCGTTATCTAGTTAATTAGCACATAAATAAAAAGAAGGGAAATATAAACAAATTCAGAAGTATCCGACCCCACAAATAAATAGGGCCCTGACTCATTCCCGACCCTTGAGCCAGTCCCGGCGGGACGCCTTTCGCTCTGCATCGAAGTTTGGGGAATTTCATAAATTTCAGAATTCAAATATATATGTCATTATGGGGACTTTTGAAAGCTTGTCACAAATGTCACAGATGAGTTAGAGGTGGGCTCTAATCTCGAATTAATTAGGAATACCCTTATTTATCGCTGTGCAAAGTTTCATGCTTTCTTCACAAAGTGCATAAGAAATGAAGCTTTTAACAAGTTTCAAATTCAATAAAACAACGCTTTCTTAGCTACGGGTCTTGAAGATTCTTAACAGGCTTAATACCCAACCTCGAGTATCAGAACCAAACCACGTCAAAAACCTTAACAAAGTTTGACTGATATCAACCATGCTTTTTGACCAATTTCGTTAAAGAATTGGGACTGTGCATAAAGAAAAAAACTTTCAAGCAAAGAAGCAAACAAACCAACAAACCACTTTGTGAAATACAAAATGTTTCTGAAGGTCTGTCAGCAATTACGGGTAGTGTTCTTCGGACGATTTCAAGTCGAAAATGTTTGTGACATTTTGCAGTCCGATCCACCGTTTTCGAGAAATGTTCATGGCGTTTTAAGAATCTGCAAACCAGGATGACAATTCTATTTATGCACTGAACTCCTAATTGTCTTTAGGTCACCCGTATAAAATATCCGCATGATGTGGATTTTTTTTTGGAATCGAAGTTTTTTACAAGATTTAAAATCCATAAAACAATGCTTAATTAAGAGTTATTCATACGGCTAAAATATTACGGGTTTCATGTACCCAATTTTAAGGAGTTGAACCACACCATTTCTTAAACTTTCCCCTAACCATTTAGTTATTTCAAATTCAGTAACGAACTATGACTGTGCATTAAAAACAAATTTACGAACAAACTACTTTCTCAATCATACGTAAAATTCTCAAATTTTCTGTACACTTATAGCGCATTACATTTAATCATTTTCGCACTCTGAAGGGAATTGCTTTTAAGATTACGAGTAATGCCTAATGCCTTCGATCCTTTATTACAGTCTACAGTTAAGTAACTAACCCCTTGATTCTTGAATCCGCAACATCTCAGCTGCATTACAACTTTTGGAGAAATTCTTTTAATACAATTTTACAGAGCTGAAACCTTTGGAGGAGTGGAAGTGGGTGTAAAAAGAAATGATTTTTTTACTTCATTACACACAAGAATAGGAATAAGTAAAAGTTTGAAACTGTCATCAAACAATACGAATAACTGGATAAGTGATAAGTCGAGGAATATTTCTGAAATAATGTAAGTCTACATTGTTCTTCTTTCAGACAATAGACAAATTCGTTTATTACAAACAAGGAAATCATCACACAGGGATGAGGCAGCCATTGTGGTATCCTCCCTCTCACAATGAAGCTCCACCAGAGGCAGTGTGAGTTGGTTAGCCTTCCACTTGAAGTCAACACGGGCTCCGTCTGGCATTGTTTCTTGGCTAAAGGGAGGTTACCCCAATGGCCCCTGTGTGTTGGTTTCTCTGTTTGTAATAAACGAATTTGTCTATAGGGAGATAACAACTGTCTACGGGGAAGAGATAGTCTGACGTCACGCAGCCCCCCTCTGGTTGGCATTTTTGCGTAGAATACTGTTTCCAACCGTTAGGGGCAGGGTTGGCAAGTTTTAAACAAATTGTTTTAAACTTTGGTTTAAAACTTGTTTTAAACAGCCATTAAAAAAACTTTCATTTGTTTAAAACGTTTTAAACAGCCATTAAAAAAATTTTTATTTGTTTAAAACGTTTTAAACAAAAAGTTTAAAACATGTTTTTTATGGAGAGAAATTTCGAATATTTTTAACTCTTTTTTAATTGAAAATGAGCGAAAAGCTGAAATAATAGAAATAATAAGCTCCAGCAGAAGTTAATGACTTCTTATCCTGGGAAGTATTGGACACTAAAGCTTTATATAGTATCTATCGCTGCTAGTCAAAATTCCCTATGGCAATCGTGAAAGAGGGTCGAAAGTTTCCTCCCCACAAGAAAAACGATCAAGTCTACTGAAAAAAATCCCACACCGAGAGGCTGTGGCTCTCAAACTTAGGGGCGTGTTCAAAACTTCTTCACCGCCAATCGTTGAAAAGCCGTCTGTCTAGAGCTCTCTGAAAATCCATTACAATCCCTTGGGCCTAGGAACCCACGCTAGTTTGAACGGAATTTCTAGCAAACAGCTGTTCTTGTCACCGTTTCTGATTCGTTACGTACACCACAGGACACACCTTAAAGTTTCATTACTTGCCCGCTGCTGGCGCGCATTTCAGCCTGCCAGCTCAAAATGAGAGAAGCGCCGTAGGTGGCGCGGTGATCGGACCTAATAAGAATTTTGCTAACAGACATGGTTCCTTATATGGTTAGAGTCCAATACTTCCCAGGATAAGAAGTCATAAACTTCTGATAAAATCAGTTAAGATTGCATAAATTGGGTATGTTTTCGCTTTAGAGACGGTCCCTACGGAAATGCCTCTAGCCAGTCCCGGCGGGACGCCTTTCGCTCTGCATCGAAGTTTGGGGAATTTCATAAATTTCAGAATTCAAATATATATGTCATTATGGGGACTTTTGAAAGCTTGTCACAAATGTCACAGATGAGTTAGAGGTGGGCTCTAATCTCGAATTAATTAGGAATACCCTTATTTATCGCTGTGCAAAGTTTCATGCTTTCTTCACAAAGTGCATAAGAAATGAAGCTTTTAACAAGTTTCAAATTCAATAAAACAACGCTTTCTTAGCTACGGGTCTTGAAGATTCTTAACAGGCTTAATACCCAACCTCGAGTATCAGAACCAAACCACGTCAAAAACCTTAACAAAGTTTGACTGATATCAACCATGCTTTTTGACCAATTTCGTTAAAGAATTGGGACTGTGCATAAAGAAAAAAACTTTCAAGCAAAGAAGCAAACAAACCACTTTGTAAAATACAAAATGTTTCTGAAGGTCTGTCAGCAATTACGGGTAATGTTCTTCGGACGATTTCAAGTCGAAAATGTTTGTGACTTTTTGCAGTCCGATCCACCGTTTTCGAGAAATGTTAATGGCGTTTTAAGAATCTGCAAACCAGGATGACAATTCTATTTATGCACTGAACTCCTAATTGTCTTTAGGTCACCCGTATAAAATATCCGCATGATGTGGATTTTTTTTTGGAATCGAAGTTTTTTACAAGATTTAAAATCCATAAAACAATGCTTAATTAAGAGTTATTCATACGGCTAAAATATTACGGGTTTCATGTACCCAATTTTAAGGAGTTGAACCACACCATTTCTTAAACTTTCCCCTAACCATTTAGTTATTTCAAATTCAGTAACGAACTATGACTGTGCATTAAAAACAAATTTACGAACAAACTACTTTCTCAATCATACGTAAAATTCTCAAATTTTCTGTACACTTATAGCGCATTACATTTAATCATTTTCGCACTCTGAAGGGAATTGCTTTTAAGATTACGAGTAATGCCTAATGCCTTCGATCCTTTATTACAGTCTACAGTTAAGTAACTAACCCCTTGATTCTTGAATCCGCAACATCTCAGCTGCATTACAACTTTTGGAGAAATTCTTTTAATACAATTTTACAGAGCTGAAACCTTTGGAGGAGTGGAAGTGGGTGTAAAAAGAAATGATTTTTTTACTTCATTACACACAAGAATAGGAATAAGTAAAAGTTTGAAACTGTCATCAAACAATACGAATAACTGGATAAGTGATAAGTCGAGGAATATTTCTGAAATAATGTAAGTCTACATTGTTCTTCTTTCAGACAATAGACAAATTCGTTTATTACAAACAAGGAAATCATCACACAGGGATGAGGCAGCCATTGTGGTATCCTCCCTCTCACAATGAAGCTCCACCAGAGGCAGTGTGAGTTGGTTAGCCTTCCACTTGAAGTCAACACGGGCTCCGTCTGGCATTGTTTATTGGCTAAATGGAGGTTATCCCAATGGCCCCTGTGTGTTGGTTTCTCTGTTTGTAATAAACGAATTTGTCTATAGGGAGATAACAACTGTCTACGGGGAAGAGATAGTCTGACGTCACGCAGCCCCCCTCTGGTTGGCATTTTTGCGTAGAATACTGTTTCCAACCGTTAGGGGCAGGGTTGGCAAGTTTTAAACAAATTGTTTTAAACTTTGGTTTAAAACTTGTTTTAAACAGCCATTAAAAAAACTTTCATTTGTTTAAAACGTTTTAAACAGCCATTAAAAATATTTTTATTTGTTTAAAACGTTTTAAACAAAAAGTTTAAAACATGTTTTTTATGGAGAGAAATTTCGAATATTTTTAACTCTTTTTTAATTGAAAATGAGCGAAAAGCTGAAATAATAGAAATAATAAGCTCCAGCAGAAGTTAATGACTTCTTATCCTGGGAAGTATTGGACACTAAAGCTTTATATAGTATCCATCGCTGCTAGTCAAAATTCCCTATGGCAATCGTGAAAGAGGGTCGAAAGTTTCCTCCCCACAAGAAAAACGATCAAGTCTACTGAAAAAAATCCCACACCGAGAGGCTGTGGCTCTCAAACTTAGGGGCGTGTTCAAAACTTCTTCACCGCCAATCGTTGAAAAGCCGTCTGTCTAGAGCTCTCTGAAAATCCATTACAATCCCTTGGGCCTAGGAACCCACGCTAGTTTGAACGGAATTTCTAGCAAACAGCTGTTCTTGTCACCGTTTCTGATTCGTTACGTACACCACAGGACACACCTTAAAGTTTCATTACTTGCCCGCTGCTGGCGCGCATTTCAGCCTGCCAGCTCAAAATGAGAGAAGCGCCGTAGGTGGCGCGGTGATCGGACCTAATAAGAATTTTGCTAACAGACATGGTTCCTTAAATGGTTAGAGTCCAATACTTCCCAGGATAAGAAGTCATAAACTTCTGATAAAATCAGTTAAGATTGCATAAATTGGGTATGTTTTCGCTTTAGAGACGGTCCCTACGGAAATGCCTCTAGCCAGTCCCGGCGGGACGCCTTTCGCTCTGCATCGAAGTTTGGGGAATTTCATAAATTTCAGAATTCAAATATATATGTCATTATGGGGACTTTTGAAAGCTTGTCACAAATGTCACAGATGAGTTAGAGGTGGGCTCTAATCTCGAATTAATTAGGAATACCCTTATTTATCGCTGTGCAAAGTTTCATGCTTTCTTCACAAAGTGCATAAGAAATGAAGCTTTTAACAAGTTTCAAATTCAATAAAACAACGCTTTCTTAGCTACGGGTCTTGAAGATTCTTAACAGGCTTAATACCCAACCTCGAGTATCAGAACCAAACCACGTCAAAAACCTTAACAAAGTTTGACTGATATCAACCATGCTTTTTGACCAATTTCGTTAAAGAATTGGGACTGTGCATAAAGAAAAAAACTTTCAAGCAAAGAAGCAAACAAACCACTTTGTAAAATACAAAATGTTTCTGAAGGTCTGTCAGCAATTACGGGTAATGTTCTTCGGACGATTTCAAGTCGAAAATGTTTGTGACTTTTTGCAGTCCGATCCACCGTTTTCGAGAAATGTTAATGGCGTTTTAAGAATCTGCAAACCAGGATGACAATTCTATTTATGCACTGAACTCCTAATTGTCTTTAGGTCACCCGTATAAAATATCCGCATGATGTGGATTTTTTTTTGGAATCGAAGTTTTTTACAAGATTTAAAATCCATAAAACAATGCTTAATTAAGAGTTATTCATACGGCTAAAATATTACGGGTTTCATGTACCCAATTTTAAGGAGTTGAACCACACCATTTCTTAAACTTTCCCCTAACCATTTAGTTATTTCAAATTCAGTAACGAACTATGACTGTGCATTAAAAACAAATTTACGAACAAACTACTTTCTCAATCATACGTAAAATTCTCAAATTTTCTGTACACTTATAGCGCATTACATTTAATCATTTTCGCACTCTGAAGGGAATTGCTTTTAAGATTACGAGTAATGCCTAATGCCTTCGATCCTTTATTACAGTCTACAGTTAAGTAACTAACCCCTTGATTCTTGAATCCGCAACATCTCAGCTGCATTACAACTTTTGGAGAAATTCTTTTAATACAATTTTACAGAGCTGAAACCTTTGGAGGAGTGGAAGTGGGTGTAAAAAGAAATGATTTTTTTACTTCATTACACACAAGAATAGGAATAAGTAAAAGTTTGAAACTGTCATCAAACAATACGAATAACTGGATAAGTGATAAGTCGAGGAATATTTCTGAAATAATGTAAGTCTACATTGTTCTTCTTTCAGACAATAGACAAATTCGTTTATTACAAACAAGGAAATCATCACACAGGGATGAGGCAGCCATTGTGGTATCCTCCCTCTCACAATGAAGCTCCACCAGAGGCAGTGTGAGTTGGTTAGCCTTCCACTTGAAGTCAACACGGGCTCCGTCTGGCATTGTTTCTTGGCTAAAGGGAGGTTACCCCAATGGCCCCTGTGTGTTGGTTTCTCTGTTTGTAATAAACGAATTTGTCTATAGGGAGATAACAACTGTCTACGGGGAAGAGATAGTCTGACGTCACGCAGCCCCCCTCTGGTTGGCATTTTTGCGTAGAATACTGTTTCCAACCGTTAGGGGCAGGGTTGGCAAGTTTTAAACAAATTGTTTTAAACTTTGGTTTAAAACTTGTTTTAAACAGCCATTAAAAAAAACTTTCATTTGTTTAAAACGTTTTAAACAGCCATTGAAAATTTTTTTATTTGTTTAAAACGTTTTAAACAAAAAGTTTAAAACATGTTTTTTATGGAGAGAAATTTCGAATATTTTTAACTCTTTTTTAATTGAAAATGAGCGAAAAGCTGAAATAATAGAAATAATAAGCTCCAGCAGAAGTTAATGACTTCTTATCCTGGGAAGTATTGGACACTAAAGCTTTATATAGTATCCATCCCTGCTAGTCAAAATTCCCTATGGCAATCGTGAAAGAGGGTCGAAAGTTTCCTCCCCACAAGAAAAACGATCAAGTCTACTGAAAAAAATCCCACACCGAGAGGCTGTGGCTCTCAAACTTAGGGGCGTGTTCAAAACTTCTTCACCGCCAATCGTTGAAAAGCCGTCTGTCTAGAGCTCTCTGAAAATCCATTACAATCCCTTGGGCCTAGGAACCCACGCTAGTTTGAACGGAATTTCTAGCAAACAGCTGTTCTTGTCACCGTTTCTGATTCGTTACGTACACCACAGGACACACCTTAAAGTTTCATTACTTGCCCGCTGCTGGCGCGCATTTCAGCCTGCCAGCTCAAAATGAGAGAAGCGCCGTAGGTGGCGCGGTGATCGGACCTAATAAGAATTTTGCTAACAGACATGGTTCCTTATATGGTTAGAGTCCAATACTTCCCAGGATAAGAAGTCATAAACTTCTGGCTCCAGTCAAAACCTTCCAATTATTCGACTGTTTGAAATGAGTGTTTAATTGTTTGGAGACCCTTCCAGTTGATTTATATATTACCAATCTGTATTGAAGACTGATATTCAAAAATATGATTAAGGATAACTTATTTTGTCGTCTACTTAAAGCAAAGCAATAACATTTTTCCTATGTTTTTTCTCTACACTGTAGGTACATTTTACTGTTCTAAAAAGATTACGAGTAATCTATAAAGCCAGGCCCTTGACAGTGCTAAAATTAATAGGCTTAATCCGTAAACGGAAAACATGAGCGCCTACAAATAAGTAAGGGGTGGTGACGTTTCAAATGTATGATGAGTTCTGACCAAGATACTCCGAAGTACGGAAGCGGAAATGCCTGAATAATGGCCACAAGCATTTAGACATTAGGGGTTAAATGTACAAATTTAGTCGCATCACCCTCATTTTGTATCCGCTATTAAAAGTTACATTTTCCTTTCGAAAAGATCGCTTGCTCTTTTTTAAACAGTCAGTAGAATCATGGAACTAACTAACGCATACCCAAAAAAGACTCAAATAGAGTAGAATTTGATGGTTTTATTTATTTATTTTTTCATTCCATAAGGGATACATTTACTTGAAGTGTATAACCGCTCCAAAGAGAAAGAGACGTCCTCCTAACCAAACCAAACCTAACTTAACATAAAGTAACAGTAATGTTTTGGAAAAGGCATGTCATTTGAGATGTCAATGAAGCTAAACATCAAAGACTATTTAGTGTCTACAGAAAAAGGACGCCTTCCACTTTTTAAAATATCCCAGACAACGACCGTAACGACGGGATCGCTTCGCTAGTTGCCAATAACTAGAGGTCGGCATTATCTATCCATTATCCACGTTATTTTATCATTATACACGTTATTTTATCATTATCCATAATTATCCACAGAACTTACATGTTAAATCGTATTATAATCCACAACTTTGTTTATAAATAATCGGTTATCCACCAATTTGTGGATAATGGATAGAAAATGCCGAGCTCTATCAATAACTAACAGTGCTCTTCGCTTTAAAAGAGTAATGATAATTTTACTCTTTTTTTTGCTTTTCTTATTACACTAATGAAAATTAAATAAAAATAAAGAAATAAAAAAACAGGGTTTTCGAAATAGTTTTTTTTTCGACCCCTCTTCTTATCTGCGGTGGCATATTTGCTTAAAAAAAAGGTTTTTCTGCGTGTTAATCCAGAGAAGTTCGATAACAGCTAATAGAGCAGGAAATTATTATATAGATCTCGACACTTGGCAAATACACGATTAGGAATTATTTTGGTGATATCCGTTTAGAGAAAAATAAGTTATATTTTTTGTGATTCCGTTGGAAAAAAATCAAAGGAAAAGGAAGTTTAGCTGTTATACAATTTAATGCATTTAATAAGATTAGTGGCAGTTAACAAGATGGACAAGCCCTTAACCCTTGTTAGTTTACGTTGCTAAGAATATGAGGACCTAGCATTGACCTCTGGTGCCATCATCTCATTCTTCTACCGAACATTTTAATATTGTTTTTCGAACATTCACACTTCGATCAAAATGGTATCCTCCCTGTTAAGCAATTTGACATTGGCATGAAATCACATTAAACAGAAATGCGCCAAACTATTTTCGAAATTAGCGGAATGGTGAATATCAAATTAATCAAATGTTTATGATAATAATCAAAGCTTTGTCCAAGAATGCCCATACAAAGCCTGGGACATCATTACAATGTATAGAGTGGTCGTTGTTAGCCCCTATGCCACAGCCCACAGCTGACAACGCCATACATACACCTCATTGATCCTAACGTAGCAGGTTTGAATTCGAATCTATGCGATTTATGCACTAATCCTAATGCTATCATACGAATAATAATGTTGTTCACCTTGCATGATGTTCTTCCCGTGGCGAATAATTAATGTTTAGATGAGAGATCAGGAACGGAAGTAAGCTAAATATTAATGTTTGAAAGGAAATTTGTTCTGTATCTGAGTTGGGTTATGTTAGGTTTGGTTAGGTAAGGTTAGGATAGGTTAGCCTAGGTTTAGTTGGGTCATGTAGGTTAATCATGGTTTAGTTGGGTTATGTAGGTTAATCAAGGTTGGGTTGGGTTATGTAGATTATTCAAGGCTAGGTTTGGTTAGGCTAGGCTTGAATATTGTAGGTAAGGTTGTAAGGTTGGGTATGGTAAGGCTAAGCTAAAATAATAGAGGTTAGGTTAGGTTTGGTACGATTAAGCTAGGCTAGAATATTCTAGGTTAGGTTAGGTATGGTAAGGCTAAGCTAAAATAATAGAGGTTAGGTTAGGTTTGGTACGATTAAGCTAGGCTAGAATATTCTAGGTTAGGTTAGGTATGATGAAGCTAGGCTAGAATATTCTAGGTTAGGTTAGGTATGATGAAGCTAGGCTAGAATATTCTAGGTTAGGTTAGGTATGATGAAGCTAGGCTAGAATATTCTAGGTTAGGTTAGGTATGATGAAGCTAGGCTAGAATATTCTAGGTTAGGTTAGGTGTGATAAAGCTAGATTAGGTATGACGAAGCTAGGCTAGAATATTCTATGTTTGGTTAGGCAAGAATATTCTATGTTAAGTTTGGTATGATGAGGCTAGGCTAGAATATTCTATGTTTGGTTAGGCTATAATCGGTCCGTGACATTTAGGCGCTGCCACTTAAGCGCTGGTTATTTAGGCGCCACCATGTAGCCGCCAAGATAATTAGGCACCGTGACATTTAGGCGCCGAGACAATTAGGCGCCAAGACAATAAGGCGCCGTGACATTTTGGCGCCGTGACATTTAGGCGTCGAGACATATACGTACCAATAATTTTACCACTATTTCTTCTAAAAATCCGTAATGACCTCTTTTACGGGTTAAAAATATTCGGCCCTATCTTTTATTGATAATGCTTTACTAAACTGGAAGATTTTGAGTAAAATTAAATACAAGACCAACAGTTTCTTTCACCAACAGTATTAGCTGATAAATAAATATATATATTTTTACCTTTCCGAAGCAGAAAGCAATTTTTGGCTTCTTAGGATTAAGAAGTACGCGGCGACCGGCAAGGGTTACGAAAAACGTCTAGCCTCCCAAAGGCAGGGCTTCCACAAAAGGTTCACGCAATTTGCGCTTTTTCTTATAATTTATCGTGAATCAATCGCCTAATATACCCTAAATTTCCCAAAATTTGTTAAAGAGGCATACGCCTAAATACAAACGTCAACATCGACAAAAGCTATGTTTAAAATGATTTTAGGAATAAATTTCATAAAACGATTTAACTAGAATTAAGGTATATTAATGACGATCAAAATAACTTACGTCAATTATATTTATTTAATTATTTAAGAAAAACCTCTTAATATCGTCTCAACTAGGAGAGGTTTATTTTGGTTTCCCAACTTGTTTGTGTTAATTACCATTTAAGCATAATATCAAATGAAATATTTCGAAGTTAGGCTTATCTTACATTAGGCCTACCCGTAAATTTTCTATCATTGCGCCCCTGGTGAAATATGTTTTTATATGAATCGGGTGCATTTAAGCGATGTTCATTGTCGTTAAGTGCTCGCGGATGCAATTTTCGTATAGCGCCCAGGGACACGGTTTCGGTTCAATGGGACCTTCGAAGTTTTAGTCCGACTGTAAACGATTTCGGTACAGTGGGAAGTAATTTTTAAATGACGAAAGTCCATTTTGTAAAGAAAATCTCAAGTAACTTGTCTTATAGCTGTGTTATATCTGGTGTTGTCAGTCTTTGTCGAAAATATAATTTTATAGTTTGTATTAATCAAAGTCACAGGACGGTAAGATTATTTGTGAATCGATAATAATAACTTAAAACTACCATATGGCATACGCATCTTTCAGTAGGAATATATATAATCAGGGATAGATTTAATTTTAGAAGAAGAAATAGAGAACGGTTAGTATTTATAACCCAGTATAGAGCCCCTCCCTCCAACACTTAACGAAAATTTTAAATTATCTTATTGGCTCACTAAAATTACGTTTTGATGACGTTGCTGTCGAGGACGGCGAAAAATACGTAATTCCTTTTCACCTCTGTCGCTATGACCCGCCTCTTCTTCCATGCCCCCGGGACTTTGACGCGCGCCCACATTACTCTGTTCTCCATTCCTATTTCTAAAATTAAATCTATCCCTGATATAATGTAAACTTTGTCTATAATCCAAATTTTCAATTTTAAGGCTCGAAATTTACAAGCTGATCTGAAAATTTGACGGCAATATTTCAAGTCTAATGAAACACTTCCGTACAATTGTTCTAGAGCCATAACATTTTCGAAATTTATTTAAGGTAGTTAAACAAGACCTAATTCAAGAGAAAAATTACTTATGTTGCCTAATTGCATTTTAATGTGTAAATAGATATAGTTTGAAGTAATTTTATTGGTACTTAATGGAAAGAAAGCTCCAAATTAAATGTAAGACCATAAATCTTGTTAAATATTTGGAAAGAAACAAAAAATACCAAAATCAAATATGGGATGGGGCTAAAAAAACTAAAGAAATATGTAGAAGATATTATGATTATTTGTATAACGGCCCTAACATTATCGTTAATTCGAAACCTACAAATCAAATTCGTTAAATGTGAAAGAATAGATACGCCCTAACGTTTCAACGTCTTCAGATTTGGCGTCCATACACAATAGCCAATAAGATTCTTTTTTTTAAACACTCCTGTTCCTTGCGATTTTCCGGTTTTTCACGAGCCGGATATAATTTTATTCTCTATATAAAGGCAATTTAATACGTTGTTTCAAATACCTTTCCTGCGGAAAACTTAAAGAAATGGAGAATGTATCAAATGTATGCTGCTACCGAGACCTGGGACTTTGTCCGTTCAAATGTAAGTACTTGTTTAACAAATTTGACTTTGCTTTTAAAATTTGCAAGGGCTTTTCGAGTTCACTACTATCTATCACCCTAAAATACACCGGTGTGAGGAACTATTATATAAAATTACTTATACAAAGGGTGTTTCTGATAAGTCTGTCATAAATTAATGTGGATGGTCTTTGGGCGATTTTGAGGAGAAAACAAAATTCTTCTTCAGAACTCTTTAGAAATTTCTCGGAAATTCCTTTAGAAATCCTTAAGGCGTTCTTTGGAAAATTCGGAATATTGACCTCTTTTCTTTGATAAATACTTTGGAAATACCTTTGGAATTTTTTTGAGAAATACCTTTGGATTTTTTTTATTTGAGAAATACCATATGAATTTTTTGAGAAAAACCTTTAGAGATTATGGGCAAATCAGCGTATTTTTCGATAGTGGGAACGTTTTTTTAATAGGATAGCAGTAAAAATCGTAGTATTTTTCTTAGATTGAAAAGCTAAACCTATGATGCCGGAACAGGAAAATATGGTCGCGCCATTTTGGTCTCGCTGATTTTTCCGCGGGACTAATTGGTCTCACCGATTTGGTCTTGGGACCATTTGGTCTCGTGATTTTTTGGTCCCGTGATTTTTGGGTCTCGGGACTTTTTGGTCTCGGTACTATTTGGTCTCGTGATTTTACGGTCTCGGTGCTATTAGGTATCGTGATTTTTTGGTCTCGGAACTATTTGGCATCCAATTATTTGGTTACCTAATTAGTGGCCACTTTTTCCAAAACATGGTCCCAATAATTCGTTGCCACAATTTCCAAAATATTCCCCTATTAATTAGCTGCCACATTTTCCAAAATATTCTCCTATTAGTTAGCTGCCACATTTTCCAAAATATTCTCCTATTAGTTAGCTGCCACCTTTTCCAAAATATTCTCCCATTAGTCAGTGTCCAGTCACCAATTTGTCCCGAGACCCAATTGTACCGTGACCAATTTGTCTCGAGACCAAAGTGTCTAGTCACCCATTTGTCCCTGGACTCAATTGTACCGGGACCGATTTGTCCCGAGACCCAATTGTACCGTGACCAATTTGTCTCGAGACCAAAGTGTCTGGTCACCCATTTGTCCCTAGACCAATTTGTCCCGGGACCCATTTGTCCCAAGACCAAATCGGCGAGACGAAATTGTCGCGTACATGCTGCATGATATTCATTATTTTTATCTTTACCAACTACTTTGGGGGATCATTAATTAGAATCGTTATTGTCGGGGATAAATATTTAATTGTTAGTTTTAAGGGCAGATATAATGCCATGCTAATTAATAGTACCGGCTAAGAACACCGTAATATTTAAACTTTCAGTTTAATTAATAATTACCAATTTAATTGTTTTAATAAATAAGATTCGAAGTATGGCAAATATGAAGTTTAGTCATTTTAATACCCAGACTTTAAACTTTAATTGGAATTAGTAGGAATGCTAACGCTTGGCAGCCATAGGCCTTTGGTAGTCGAAAAAGCGTTACATACCGATACTGCTATATGAAGCCGTATTCACGGCCACTTAATCCCAACACAGGACGGGCAGTTCTTATATGTAAAACTACTCCCCTTATAGCGAGGAAAGTACTCGCATGTAGTGAGAAACTGCATACAATATCAGTCATTTGATAACCTTAAAACATCCGAAAATATGCCACTGTTTTCAAGTTAATTTAATTAAGAAACAGAAAAACAATGGTAGTTTCTTCAAACACTGAAATCATAACTCGAAAACAGTGGTCCGGACGGCAAAGTGTCATATAAACAATTAGGAGTTTGATATGTCCGCATTCAGTATTGATACCGTAAAGTGTATGAAAATAATTTCAGGTCATACGATTTTGAAAGGTTTCAGAAAATAAACTATGCCAGTTTTCTAATAACACCCTATAAATGACACACACATCTTAAATCTTGAAAAACAACTAAGTTGTATAATATTTAGCCCCTTTGATCATTAAAAGTACTCTTGTTGAACCCATCAACTACAAAAATTAATACACCCTGTCCTGCAAACCCGATTTAGGTTCGAACATGGACGAAAAGCAATGGGCGATAACATCAAAATGGTCCTGGTCGATGATAAGAAACATGTTATCACGATCGCCCTGGTCGTTGATAAGGATGACCTTATCAGTATCACCATTGGCCTTGGTCGTTGATAAGGATGACCTTATCAGTATCACCATTGGCCCTGGTCGTTGATAAGGATGACCTTATCAGTATCACCATTGGCCTTGGTCGTTGATAAGGATGACCTTATCAGTATCACCCTTGGCCCGGGTCGTTGAGAAGGATGACCTTATCAGTATCACCCTTGGACCTGGTCGTTGAGAAGGATGACCTTATCAATATCACCCTTGGACCTGGTCGTTGAGAAGGATGACCTTATCAGTATCACCATTGGCCTTGGTCGTTGATAAGGATGACCTTATCAGTATCACCATTGGCCCTGGTCGTTGATAAGGATGACCTTATCAGTATCACCATTGGCCCTGGTCGTTGATAAGGATGACCTTATCAGTATCACCATTGGCCCTGGTCGTTGATAAGGATGACCTTATCAGTATCACCATTGGCCCTGGTCGTTGATAAGGATGACCTTATCAGTATCACCATTGGCCCTGGTCGTTGATAAGGATGACCTTATCAGTATCACCATTGGCCCTGGTCGTTGATAAGGATGACCTTATCAGTATCACCATTGGCCCTGGTCGTTGATAAGGATGACCTTATCAGTATCACCATTGGCCCTGGTCGTTGATAGGGATGACCTTATCAGTATCACACTGGGACCTGGTCGTTGAAAAGGATGACCTTATCAGTATCACCCTTGGCCCGGGTAGTTGAGAAGGATGACCTTATCAGTATCACCCTTGGACCTGGTCGTTGAGAAGGATGACCTTATCAATATCACCCTTGGACCTGGTCGTTAAGAAGGATGACCTTATCAGTATCACCCTTGGCCCGGGTAGTTGAGAAGGATGACCTTATCAGTATCACCCTTGGACCTGGTCGTTGAGAAGGATGACCTTATCAATATCACCCTTGGACCTGGTCGTTGAGAAGGATGACCTTATCAGTTTCACCCTTGGACCTGGTTGTTGTTCTCAACCTTATCAGTTTCACCCTTGGACCTGGTTGTTGTTCTCAACCTTATCAGTTTCACCAGGCGTTGTCGTCGATAATGAAGATCTCATCACCCTTCTTGCTGGCCGTTTATAAAGATTATCCTTACATAACAAATTATTATATTTGTGAAAATTATGTAAGCTATGAAAAAGAAATTACGCTAATGTGAAGTACTATGCAAAATTCATTAGCTCTAAAAATCCAAGATTGTACATTATTCGTAAATAATCAAAGACATTAAAAAATGTTATCTTTGGATAAAAAGTGTAAAAACCCTAATAGGTTAATATCAAACATAAAGTGTGAAACTGATAATATAGCTTGTTAGACAAGTGCATGTTAAATTAAACGTTCGGAAAAAAAATTAGAAAACTTAAAAATTGACCTAAAGATATGTGCGTTAGCAAAAGGAACTCTGTGCTTAGTAAATTAACCTGAGGAAGACCGTAGTAAAAAAAATAGAAAATAAATTAAGATAAAAAATAAATAAATGAAACTGAGATTCGTTTTAATTTATTACGCACGTTTACTTATTAAAACCAGGGATAGATAGACTTTTTTAAGACGTAATGGTTAACAGGGTTATTCGGGTGCGCGTCCAAGTCCCTATCATCCTTGAATATATGATTAAAAATCAATGTTCCTCGAGGCTTACAATGGAACTTGATATAAGACCCCCCAAAAAATCTCTTCACACTGCTCATTTCATCTTTAAAAGTCTGCGCATGAAAGCCTACTTTTCCCAATCTCTTCTCTAATCATCAGCGAGAGATATACGGGCAACCAGTATATGTATGCACTGTCGTTTAAGCATGAGATAAGACTGAGCTGCCATCTACCGACAAAAGTCGCGAAAGGAATGATTTTGTTATTCGGTCCTGACCACATTCAGAAATCACGAATGAGAATGACCGGGTTAAAAAGAAATTTTCATTCCCAAACCGAGATAGATTTTCGAGCAGGCCTCTACTTTCATTCGGTAATTGTATAGGCTACGCCTAGGAGAGGGGAGGAATTTTTTTTTCATTCTGGTTTGGAGAGAGACTTTTGTGGAAAGGGAAATTTTCATTCCTAGGGTGAGACATTTCAATTTTGAGAAGGGGGTGATAGAGTTCGGTAGTTGGAATTCAAAGAGTGGGAGGGGAAAGTGTCGCTCTAACAAAAACGTTCGCCATTCGGGGAATGAGAGAAAAAGAATGACCTTATTTCATTCGCGCCGCGAATGTCATTCCTGTTTTGCCCACCACTGCAGCTGGGCAATTGAAATATATAACGTTTAATGTTGTGGTCGAGAAGATAAATAACACCGAAAGACGCAAAAATCCAAAAAAAGTGACTTTTAGCAACCGAATTTGAAAAAAGTGACTTAGTATCAGCCCAGCGTTACCACATACCCTATGAGCACATTATTTAGAACCATACGTACCTGTCTGTGGCGCTCGAGAATATTTCCGCAGAATTGAAATCTATCTGGGAACCCCTGAGACCGCGAACACTCTCGGACAATTATTACCCGATGATCACTGGGGTGTAGTATGCAACCCTGATAGAATAAAGATTGAAATTAGAGGCGCAACCATGACCAACTAGCTTTTACCCGCGGCGTCGCTCGCATGTAATAAGAACTTCCATAAAAATGATATAAAGAATGGGTAGATTTTACTGATGACTAATATTTTTGTAGCACCCTAGGAGAGAAGGAACTCGGCGTTGCCCGTCAGCCCCTTCGGGACATTTTTTTTATTACTTTTCACGCGGACATTATACCATAAAGGGTTTTTGAATTTCTGGCCGTCATTTAAAAAGATGGCAACAAATGGAACCCAAAAGACCATTCAGCCCGTCTATAGGTTAAAGGAAACCAGTGTACTAAATATTTGTGAAATCGGTTGAAACGCGCGGACTTTGTTGCATAGAGAAGATCTTTTACATTTCTGGGCGCCATTTTTAAAGATGGCGGCGGATCGAAAAAATCTTTCTTAGTTCGCGCCTACTACTTATGAGTAACGTTCCTGAAAATTTTAAGCCTTCTAGGGCAAGCGGTTTTGGGCTGGGCGACGGGCGTTGATTATCAGTCAGTCAGGACTTTGATTTAGATATAGATAGATCTTTGAAAACTTTATGTAATACATATCAAACAATTATAAAGCTTGGTTCCAATTTGACAACGATGGAATATAGTCAATTATTTCCGTAATATAAATTGACTAAAATATAAAAGAGTATCTCCAGGAATACAAATATTATTGAAAGATATCACTTTGCAATTATTTCAAGAACAAATTAAACCTTGAAATAAATGTTTGAACTATATTCATTTTAATCGATACTTTAGTCTTCTTATTGAAGCCCTCGAGATAGAGTTGTCTAGGCGGTACTAAAGTCAACATTAGAATATGTCGATGATAAGCCGAGCTGGCTCGAAAACCAGAATCGGTTCCGTGTAAACGGTCCAACACACCCAGAGCTCCAAAATTTTGATTGAACCTAATAATTTATTCATAAATTAAATATAAAGAGATCGTAATTTATTCAGTCATTTATTACTTCAAATGGTGAATATCGTGGGCTTCTGGAGATGGGAAAAATGGCAAATGAAAACCACTGTGAGAGTTTAGAGTAATAAATAACATTCCAGTGAACCATAGCCATATGACCCCAATGTGAGAGCCCATAATTAAAGGCCCCATATATCCTGGTAACATATTTGACATCAAATGCTCCACAGGATGACAATAAATCGCAGTTATTGATATGGGTGAAGTCCATGAGTGGTGCTGTTTGTGGATATGTTTTTACACAAGTGGATGGTGCAATAACCTAATAAAAGAATAGATATTTATGGACTAAAATTTAAACATTTTTACTTAATTTCCACGATCTAAAAGGAACTAACTACCCTAATCCTGGAGCGTTGACCAAACCAAACCAGAGGGGGTAGACGCTTTGGATCTCTGTGTACACCTGAGTTCAAAAAAGTTCAGCTTTGACAGTGCATTGAGTTCAAAGCCTTCGGAACTCACAGTTCAGCTTTGACAGTACATTGAGTTCAAGACATATTGTACACCTGAGTTCTCAAGTGTCTACCCCCTCGACCAAACCTAACCAGACCTAAGCGAAAAGAAAAACCTTATCTAGCCTGGCCTAAGTTTGACCAAACACTATCGACTTTAATTCCTTTCAAAAATATGCCCGATAAAGTAGGCGGAAAATGAAACAAGCTGTGTTTTTCCGAACTTTTACCTCACCTATGACTGTAATAAAACCCCGTTTCTTGTACAAGAGTGAAGATCATAAACTCGAACAGCAATCTTTGGAATGTCGGTAACTGTCCACAACCGCAACCTCGCAGTTTCAAAAATAGGAACATAACTGCGCTGAAAGGTATTACCACTAGTTGGTTCAAGATCACTTGAGCGATTACTTTCCAAAAACGGTTCGTTTTTATCTGAATTATTTTCATAAATATAAATTCTGGCAATTAAGAACCCATATATGACATGAGAACGTTTAAAGATAGACGGAGGGGGGGGGGGTTCAGAGCCATATAACTGCACAGTGTAAATCCTAGGTTCTCATCAGTCTAGTTTTTAAATTCAAGAATTGGGGGTTACTGGTCCTCGGGACCAGTTTCTTAGTTGCAAATCCATAGGAGAACAAAGGCTGGGACCACTCCGTAGACAAGTTTATTATTTCGGACACTAGGGGGGTCACTGGTCCAAAGGACTAGTTTAAAAAATATCCTTATTTCCCAGACTGGGACTCCTCATGCCTTAATTAATTGTTAAGGTTGATCATGACATACTGGATACTCAGCCTTTTCTTGCATTTTGTACTTCAAGAGAAACTCGGGTTTTCCAGTCACATCGATTAGAGTGAAAAGGCCACCCAACACCCAATAGACTATAAATCCCATTAGGTTCAATCCTGTTAAGACAGATTATTTAATTAATAAGTATCAGGAATGCATACAGCTATAAGGAATCATTATGCAGCCATATTCTCATTTACGTATGACGAAATTTTACCTCGCGAATAAGCTGTATTACACTTGGTCTTTCAAATTAAATATTTACGCGAATAACTTGAATCAAAAGTCAACATACCCCAAACCGCCTCGTTGAAATCATCTTTTCCGCGTAGTTCATACAAATAATCCCATATATTTTGGGCTATTACACCAATATCATCCCAAAAACATTGAAAATTCACGAAATTCATTGCAAAAGCCAAGGAACTATAGTTTCCAAATATTCTCCGGTAACTTCAGTTCCAGAATGAACTTTAAATTTGAAGACATTTTTCCATAATTTATTTTAAATATTCACTTTCTTAGCGTTAAAAATATCTACGCTGTTATTGTGCCAAGAAATTAATCAGAAGTGTTTTCCTTCAAATATCTTTGCCATGTAGTTGAAACCGACTAGTGGTATAATTAAGGAAAATTGCAAAAACAATTTTTTTCGTAACCTTGACTTACTAATATTAAAATATCGAAATAATAATAATAATTAATGAAATTGGATTCAATTCGATATTAATGGCTTTAAGCACAAACTTAGCTTTATAGACGCGTTTTATCTCGAGACGTTTAAAATTCATTATTTATAAAATTCAAAAAAAAAAGAAAAATAACGTAGAGATAATCTATAATTTATGCAAGTTTGGAAGTCACTAAGCTAAGCTGCGGCTATTACAAGAAAAACCTGTTTTATCAAATCGCGTGTGTTGTTTTATTTGAAATTCTTTGTCCCCTATGCCGATATAGAGAAAGGATTAACCGAGATATTTCGAAAGTATGTTTTCAGGTCGAAAGTGAAAGTGTACCTGTATTTTCAAGGGCTTAAATTGAATCGATGCTCAAAAAACGTTAATAAAAGTCGCCAAAACATTCATTCACGATGATTTTTAACCGACCTCAACTTATTTGAATTTTGAACTCTGCAGTAGAAAATGAAGTGGTTTTTTATCGATTCTTCTGCTAATTATAAGACCAGTCTGCATAGTCAAACATTCAGGAAATACTAATGAATGATTTTAAAATTCAAATTAGGTTCAGATTTTAAGGATAATTTTAAATAAGGACCTCCGACCAATCGCGTAACGCCCTGCCTTTTTATTAACAAAATTCTCGTGGAACGCTCCATATCTCGCGCCACGATTGTCACGTCACGCGCAAATTTTATCCAATCTCGTAATAAAATGCATTCGACACGGAACGTGCCACTATGCAGACTGGTCTTATAATTAGTAGAAAAACCGATAAAAATCACTTGATTTTCTACTTCACCCTCCCTTTACGAAAAACCTTCCTAATAGACCACTCCATTAATTTCAGTAGAGAAGGCTCAAACACCACAAGAGAGAGGTCGCCTTCTTCCCGGGTATAGTGAACTGGGGCTCCGTCGGGCGGTGCTGCGCGTCTTGCAGCGAGGAAATAACCTAAGATGGCCGCCACGCTCTTACTAAGGTGCGCGCAAATAAACGGTATCGGTGGAATTTTCATATTAAACAACAGTTGCGTATTTCACAACTATAAACAAACCAAGGTTGTAAAACTAGTACTCTATTTTATTTATTTATCCAATTATACAGTGATACAGCTGTTAAATTATGTATTTAAATATTTATTTTTAATGTACACTTACAATAATTTAAAACTGAATGAGTTACATCACTATAGGTATAGCAGCATTTGCGATTTTAACTATGCTAAATAAAAGGGGAAATATTCTCCCACAATTTTAAAAGTTCTAGCAATATTCATAATACTATATATTAATTTAAATAATACCGACAGGGTTTCAATACTGCGCTTAAAGCTGCTAAGTTATTCGTTACATTTTTTTTGGTAAATATGCTTATTCTATTTTCTTAGTGGGAATTGCTTTCTCTTTAATATTATCAGGGTAAAGTTGTTTCAAAGGAACTAAACTTAACAACATAATATGGCGCTGATAAACGCTGCTGGCTCGGAACCCAGAGTCAGTTCCGTGTAAGCGATCCAATACACCCATTACACCAAAATTTTGATTGAATCTAATTATGAACGAGTAAAGAAGAGGAATACGTCAGACGGGGACTTTTGGAACTATAATGAAAGTCCCTACGTCAACCACGGTGACTTTAGGGAAGGTCCCCCACTCCCACTTTGAACTTTATGCCCTTATTTGTCAAACAAGGGAGGAGAGAGTGTGTCAGACTGTCAGTGTAGTAACCGGCCACTCGCGCGTGCGCATTAGCTAGAATCGTGAGGGAGAGAGAGAGAGAGAGAGATAAAATTCCTACCCTCCCTTTTTTCCCCTTCCATTTATATTACTGCTTCTTTAACATTAGACTAACACTCCCTCTCGCCTCACTCCTCCAAGGTTAAACTTACTGTAAAATGACTCATACCTAGTTTTCAACCACCTAAAAGTATTTGGGGATGACTACAAAGCATGCTACCCTCCCGACTCCTGTACAACACGAATTTACTGTTTAAATGCTCCGGACCCTCCAATAATGGAAGCTTTTCTCACTATATAGCGAAAACTTTGCTTTTATGACTTAAGCTGCTCCAAATAACTTTGATACTAAAAAGGGAAACTACCCGAGTTGCCTACATAAGGGTAGATGTCAAAAGAGAGAAAGAAAGGGAATTTACTGAAGGGGTGATTGCAAAGCAATGATAAGAAAACCTTAGCGGGTCCCGCGACCCTCATCTTGGATAGGGCGAAAGTATATAATTTTTGATAAATTTTCATGAGTAAATATTTTCCAGCATGGGCGGTTAAAGACGTTCTAATGTGAGAATATATAGCGTAAGCGCGTGTCAACTTGTACCAACATTATTAACAGTTAGTTTTGGGCGTCGTTTTTAAAATTAACCCTTAGGAGCCACACTTACTTCAAATGGTGATAGTCGTCGGCTTCTGGAGAAGGGAAAAATGGCATGTGAAATCCAGAGTGGGCATTGAGCGTCGAAAATGTGACCCAGGTGAACCACAGCCATGTAGTAGCGGCGTGAGAACCCATAACTAAAGGTCCAATCAGGAATACATAGATTTACTACTTCTATGTATTCCTGCAGGAACTGATTGATTACCGATTATTAAAATGCCGAAGAATTGAAAATAGTAAATTACTTGTTCAATTAATATGTATTAAAAATACCCCACTTAAAAAATTTAATTATGAAACGATTGCTCTAGATGTTTTGGGTACTGTTGACTATGTTGATGATGATCAAAACATAGTTTTCCGAACATGTGATAATGAAAAGAAGCAATTAATTTTACAAATGTTAACGTATTAAACCTTATAATTTTTACAACAATCTCTCTAAACTTTTACTAAGCATTCGTAATAATATAGGGAACATGCAACCCAGAACGTGCCTTACAAGTAGCGTTAAAAGTGTAAGTATATATTTTCATCACTTGTATAAACTAATAAATAAAAAAATAACATTTTAACAGGCAGAATGATGTGGCTAATAGATATAAGATATAAATATGGGATGTCCTAAAGAATTCTCAATCAAAGTAAAAAATTAATTAAAAAAAAAACAAATAACATTAAATAACAATACTTAAAAATTTTAGGGTGGTATGGGAGCTGCTTTGCTAAAAAATCCTGAAAAAGTAGAAAAGATTTTGACCACTCTTGTTAAAAATACCAAGATGCCAATAACTTGCAAAATCCGGTTGCTTCCTTGTGTATGTTAAATTTAAATAGATACTGAAGTCAATTTTACTTATATAATGATCATTTTTAGTTAGAAGAAACTATGAAACTAGCCAAGGTCATTGAAAGCACGGCTGTTTCCGCTATAGCCATTCATGGCAGAAGAAAAGAAGAGAGACAAGAACAGAAATGAAGAAATTAAACAAATAGCCCAAATGTTAAAAATCCCGGTGTTAGCAAAGTATAGAAAAAAAAATTAAATTTTATATTTTTAATGCAAACTTTGACACTTTAACCCCTTTTGTTTAAATAAAATTAGTGGTGGTTCCGGTGAAATTTATTGTTACAATGATATTAAAGAGTTTAAAGAGAGGTGTGGAGCTTCTTCCGTGATGCTTGCCAGACAAATTGAAAAAAATTGTTCCATTTTGAGACCATTGGATGAATTAATTGTTGCTTATTTAAAATTGGTATTACATTTAATTAATTAAAATAATTAAATTATAATTTATTGAAAGGCGCGTTACTTTCTAGGCTATAGATTATGATAACCATTTTCACAATACAAAATATTGCATTCAACAAATGTTGGGTTCACTACAAGAGTCTGAACGTGGAAAAAAGCTCTTGGCCTCTCAAAGTATGGAGGAAATATGGTAAATATAATTTAAAATTTGATTTGTTATTTGTTTTTTTGAGACTTCACAACAATTTTAGTGAACTATGGGGCGTGTTAGACTATTACGAAGAATACCAAAAGAATTTAAAGCTTAAAGCTCACAGCTTTCAAAATAATAGGAAACGTAAAGAAAGTATAGATGGAAATGGTAATGAAGATGAACCACCAGAAGTCTCATTAAAGAAAATGAAAACTGAAGACGGTGAAACGTGGATTATGAAAGCCAGATATATCAAGTAAAATAATTTTAATCCGTTTTTAATTGCATTTGAATTGACTGACTATATTTTTTTGCGTAAAAGGATCAATGTTTCCAATGGAAGAATTACCTAAAACAATTTTGTTAAATTGGACGCGACAAAATAACAAAAAGCAACCTTTTTATAAGACTGTAGGTATAATTTTTATTATTAAGTTAATTACAAAGATAATTAAGTGGCCAATGGAGAAAATGTTTTCATCTATGCGGTTATAGTTGGAGGCCAAAAATACTCAAGTTCATTTTAGTAAGTGCATGGTTACTTAATATTATATAAACAATTTAACATCTTTGTTTTTCATAGTGAAAAGAACAAGAAATTTGCGGAACAAAGTGCAGCCTTGGTCGCTGCTTTTGCATTGGGGTTAATTGAAAAAGACAAAATAGTTGGTTCTGCTACGGGTTTGTTAGGACATGAAGTGTAAATGTAACAAAAATGTTATTTGATAAATCACAATGGTTAAGAAGCGTTAATTATTTTGTTCAAATTTAACATTAAAGGCGGGTAGAGTCCACCATGTGTTAATTTGCTCCGCAGTCTCTTTACATCTCTGTTCAATAAGGGGTATTTCATTTAAGAATTCTTTAATAACTGGTACACATTGAGCCATTTCACGGTTCAAGTCTTTCAAACGTTTCTGATAGTCTTCTACAAATTGTCGTTGCTTTGCTTGAAAATTCTTCATTTCATTAATTAGTTGCACTTGTTGCGGACAAATGTCTCCATTGATTGCGTACATCTGTTTTTCATTAATGGCGCGTTTCATAAGGTAGTCAAAGCTTTGAACTCGAGAAACATTAAATATGTCTTTAATTTGGGACAAAAACGGATTTCGTTCAATTAAAGAGAGGTTCGTCTTTGTGTAAGGGACAACTTGATCTTTAATTTTTAGACGGGATAAATTTTCGATATCCAGTTCACAGAACATGTGAAATCCTAGTGCCATTTTCTCCTTCCATATTTCGATAGATGTTAAGTTATTGCAAAGATTCATTTGTGTAAACATTAATCTCGCATCTTTTCGATTTTGGAAGCGTAGAACTATTTCAGCTTTCATTTTCGCATTCGTAGACAACGCGGACAATATTGAAATATGCTTTTGTCGAATCAATCGTTCAGTTTCCTCAATAATTTCCAATTTTTCATTCAAACTTGGGTTAAATTCTGAAGTTTCAATGAGATTTATTTCTTTGCGAATTGCGCTTAACTTTGTCTCCGCGTTTTTTAAGCCTATTTCGGATTTTAATAAATCAGAGATCATCTGACGTTTGGAACTATCTGAGATTAAGGCGGCCATTTTTTCTTCAAGCTTTTTCCTCCTCAAAAGTAAGGTTTCAATCTGATTACGAATCATTCTGTATTCAGAATCAATTGTTGCGTGTTTACAACGCAAAGTATGAAAGTGGTGTTGCATACACTTGTCCTCAATTTCGTGAATTAAATCGCCTTTCCCATCCCCCATTGAAGCTGCCCTTTCACCCAGATCACTCATTTGTCCTCTGATGGAAAATGCATTTCTTAATTTGGTTACATCATTAGTCGCTTCTTGGGCTCGATGGCTTAAGCATTTCATTATGGTCTTCAAGGAGATGTTTTTCTTTAAGTCAATTATTTGTGCCGTGAGAATTCTTTTATTGAAGGATTCTTCTTCGGTATTAAGCTTTCCAATAGAATGATCATAGCAAAGAGAATAAACATTCTTTTCAATCTCCATCATTAAATTTGTGGCTAAAATTTTCCGTTTTTGTACTTTTTGACACGTGCTTGCGATTGAAAAGGATTCATCGACTATTTCGTCAGGTTTTTTCAATAACTCAAAACTCTCCCGAAGATGATTGTTAACTCGCGTAAAATGTAAGGCCTTAGACTTGGTTTCTTCGGATTTGGACTCTAACATTACAGTCACGCGTTGAAGGTGGGTTATTTGGTTTAAATCTTTGTCAATCTTAGATTGAAGGGTAGTTGCTGTCTTTTGCAACTCCTCAACATTAGATATTTCTCGCATTAACTCTAAATCAAGAGCCTTGGAATGTTCATTCAATTCTGACAGTTTCTTTAAAGCTTTACTAGTACAGGCGTTAATTGGACCATCTGTTTTGACTCGTTTTACGTTCTTTATTACATTTTCCCACAATTTCCCATTTACGCCTTTACTTAAATTTTGAAATACCTTGCACGCACTCGCAACAACAGGTCGAGTTGCTTCTTCCGAATATTCAAGTTCATCAAAAGCCCACTGTCCTATTTTTAGGGCTAAAGCCTCGCGAGATTCCTTCTGCGGATCTCCCTTTAAAGGTTTTCTCCGCGACATTCTTGATTAATTAAATATTTAATTCAAACTAAATGTTATTTTCAATTGCGAATAGACAACACTATCCAAGGTTGATCGTGACAGTTGACACTTTGAAAATATTAGGCGGGAAATCTCTTGAATGTGAGGTCAGGTGAAGTTCAGGCACGGGAGTCCGTGACCGGCGAAAAAAAACCATTGAGTTGAGAAAATTACCCCTAGAATAGTCTTCCATCCTTGGATATAAGACCCAAGTAACTATATCACGCGCTCGTGGCGCCATCCCGATGCAAACAAAAGAACTAAAAGAAAAGGCGGGAAGACCCAATTAACTATATCATGCGCTCGTGGTGCCATCCCGGTGCAAACAAGGGAACTAAAAGAAAAGGCGGTAAATTTGACTGATTTCAAGAATACATGTATTTATACATTTCTTATCTAGGCTTCGAGATGGAGACACCATCGCGTGAGAAACTTGGAAGCTGTCCGTCCGTCCCATGTTTTCAAAAGTGTCCCTTGTACCCCAATAGGCAAAGGCCACTCTAGTGGTAATTTTCTCAACTCAATGAAAAAAACCAACGAATGTTATGTCATAGCCATAGCCCACGGGATCACGCGCTATTTTAGAAGTTTATAAACCGTCGTCTGCTCTGACATTTGTAACCCTTGCCCCCTGAAGTAATTACAATAAATTGCTAGTGTAGTATTGTGTTTTTTAAACAATAGCTATGACATTGAAAGACTATTAACATTGTGGTATATAAGACGGAAAATATTCAACCAACATAATTCATTGGCTTCTAAGAAAATAAGGTAAGATGCCAATTATCAACCACTACACTATTAATGACACTGTCGTGAAAGCTCATTACACAAACTTCATAATACCCGATGAAAGTTAATGGATCCATGAATGAACTGTTATATGATATGATTTGTGATCTTCTTAAGTCAAAACATGAAGAAGATAGTAGTGGTTATTCTGCATTTCTTTTTGCCTGGACTATTAAAGGATAAAAATCAGCGCCCCGAATTTTTAAACGATGTAACACTTGGTTGATTTGAATTTTCCTTTAGAGCAGACAATTTCACCGGCTACTGTCCCGGGGCGCTGCCGTCGCTATGAACTACCTCTCAAAAAAAAATCGATAAGGGGTTGGGGTGTTTTCTCAAACGTCATTGGCTAACTCGCATAGGGGTAAGGGAGAGGAGAGAGAGCTTCTAAACTTATAGCGTTTTCCTTTGGGTCCTCGCGGAGCGCTCCCATGGAGGAATAAAACTAGGAGATCCTATTCTTCAAAAACAGTCTTTAACGAAGCTGGAAACTACTACTACCATTTTTATTGCTCCTTGGGAGCGCTCCGCGAGGACCCAAAGGAAAACGAGCTTCTATTAGAGGAAACCCACAGTCAAAGGTGGGGAACCATCCTCGAGCTTTACTTTCCCCCTATCTACTTTTGATACAACGCAAAATTGAAACGAGACGTTTACGGCTTAAATAAGAGTTGAGTACTTGAATTAAGGGTCAAGATTGGTTCGTTCAATGGTTAGGAAGAATTGGCCTCCGTACCAACGCAATTAAATACATTCAATATAAGATTTATTCAAATCCGGTACAAATTACAATGTTAATGCTTAAGGAGAAAGAAACGTTCAAACTTAGATGCGAATAAACTATAACAGAAGTAAGATAGGGGACTTGAAGTATCGAGTTTACTAAAATTCTACACTTGGCGAAAGTGAATATTCTTGATAAGACAGCAACGGTTGGCCCTCTGTTAGCGGTTACTGAGTTTTCCCTCCAAAAAGTGAGACTCTCTCTCGGGTGGCGGTAGATGGGAGCCGAACTAGATTCAAGCACCCGCTTCGTCCGTGTACACCCCCGGCTTTAGGTTGAGGGGAATGGGGGTAGGAAATGTTTTTGGAACTCGACCAATTTTGTTTCTCAGTCTAGTGTAGGCGCAGGGATGGAAACGACGAATAAAATCCTCAGGATCTATTACCACCAATGCTAGAGCTCTTTACTTCTAGTGCCTTATCTTACTTCTGACTATAATCACATTCTGAAATATTTATTCATCACGTTGTTTCGCTTAAAGGAATAGCGACCCGATTTAAAAATTATCTCAAATCTAAAGAAAACCTTACTTTTTTGAGAGTTTAAACTCTTCTGATTCCAAAAATATATTTGATAAATATTTAAATATGAGAGAAAACACAGAAGAAACACTTCGAAATCTTGAAATTTGGGAGGCAAAAGCAAATTTGCGGAGATTTTTGGCAGGTTTTTCTCCTTGCTACGTTACTCACGGCATCTCGCGGAAAAGCCAAGCGCCCAAGACTCCCGACTCTACTAATGCCGCGGCGCGAATCTGAATAATATAGGGTTAACGCGGCGCTGAGACACAAAGAGGCGTCACGTGAGCGACATCAAGAGAGAAAATTTCTCCTTACTACGTCATCAAGCGAAACAAAATTTGAACTAGGTCTTTTCCAAACTCTACAATACTTTGATTGCAATTTTATAAATTGCTACGAAACCAAATACAAAAGTAAACATATCATAATAAACTAGAAGCATTTGAAGTTTGTGGATGACGAAAATTATGGCAATAACACTTTAAACCAACGGCTGAACACTTCCGGTTTATTACCGAAATCTAAATGAAATACAGTTATATTTGACGCGTCAACTTTAAGCCAAGGCTTATGGACTGCGAGTGAAGTGACCGCGGCGCGTTCGAAAGTCGCGCCAGGCTTTTTAACAAACAAACAAACGTTGCACTTACGAAAACTAAATAAAAGGCCCAAATGATAGATGGTTCGATCTTCGTGATAATTAATTAATATTATAATAAAGTTAATTCCATAATAAGAACTGGAAAAATACAAATTGCCAACTCGAGCCCCCAAACTCCCAAAGAGACACGTTTCCTAAACCATAGCCCACTCGATCCGCGCTCGCGTCGTGATGCAGAGCCTCGAGCGGGTTGGCTATGGGCTTTCAGTTTCAAAGCGGAAGAAGCAGCGTGAGAACACTGGTGGCGCCCCTACACGCGGCGAAGGTAATCCAAAAATACGTTTTCAAAAATCCAGAAATTGCAACTTGGATTTCCCGCGCTTTATTTAATAACTCCTTCGCTCGTCAACAGAAGGCGCCACCCCATCACATACGCCAAGGAGAAGAAGCGAAAAATCCCTCACAAAAACGTTCAAGCGCCGCCTTCCCCAATAGTTTAGGCTTAAATAGTATGTTATAATGTCTATGGTTTTGGAGCATTTTCATAAAATCAATCAAGCGAGAAGTTATGGAAACAAGTTAGATCATTTATTGTTTGGAAAAATAAAACCAATATTAATTTTTACAAAAGTTTAAAATTTAATTAAAAATGGAACTGTAAATTTAAGGCCTTCCTGAACTGGCCTATAACTAGGTTCTTGGAGGAAAGCGTGGGCCCATGTTTGAAATAACTCAAAAATTTTGGCTTTAAGAGTTTTAATTTAAAATCTAATTTAACATTTTGGCTTTAAGAGTTTTAATTTGAAATTTAATTTAACATTTTGGCTTTAAGAGTTTTAATTTAAAATCTAATTTAAAATTTAAAATCTAATTTAAAATTTAAAATCTAATTTAAAATTTAAAATCTAATTTAAAATTTAAAATCTAATTTAAAATTTAAAATCTAATTTAAAATTTAAAATCTAATTTAAAATTTAAAATCTAATTTAAAATTTAAAATCTAATTTAAAATTTAAAATCTAATTTAAAATTTAAAATCTAATTTAAAATTTAAAATCTAATTTAAAATTTAAAATCCAAAAACATACTGCGTCCCGGGAATGAGGCAATCGTTGGAATCCAGTTGATGAATCTCATTAGGCGGATTTACTTTCCAATTAACGGAAACGTTGCTGTTTTCTCCCTACGCAAACTTTAATAGTTAAAGGGGGGTTCCACGATCTAACTAGGTCGGACTGTTAGGAGTTGACGCTTAAAACATGAATGGCTGAATGCGCGACTCTCATTTGGTTAGAAAGAAACTAAAATAACAAAATTGGGAGCTTTCAGTTGGAGGAGGAGCCGAGTCTCGTGACAAAATTTACGCTGCCATATTGGTGGGTTTAAAGCGAGAACGAAGCTGAGACCACCCAATATGGCTACCAGAACAGCGGTAAGACTTGGGAGTGTGTGACGTACTACCAACGCCTACGTTATCAGGGTAAAAACGGCTAAATTTTAGCTCGCACATTCAAAATACAGTTTTATCAATAAATATCATTTATTCAAGGTTAATTATAGGATAATTTGTTAAAGTTATGATGCGTAAATTAATTAAAATATATATTTTCCATGTTTTTCTATATTTTACCCTTCATATTATAGGTTATGTTAGGTTGGGTTATGTTATATTTTTAGATATATCGTGGCTAGGAAGAAGGAACTGGTGGGGTTTTTATGGCTATGAAAATATCGATTAAAATAGTTTCCGCGACTTAAATGTAATTAATTATCATATAATTAACATCAAGAAATTAATTGGAAAAACTTATTTTGATTGTGCGAGCTAAAAGTAATGTTTTCCCGTAAAACATACCCAATTTAGTAATATTTTGAAAAAGGGGGAATTTATTCAGTTGATAAAACCTCATATATATATATATATATATATACTATATTAGTGGTCTGAGATAAAACTTGATAATAACAAAAACAGGCGCGCATTTAGCAGCACATCATAAAACCTTTCTGAATTTAGCACGCGTTGTATTGAAGACGAAGAACACTAACTTACCTTTCTATTATCAAGACAGGATTGCGGTCGTCCTTCTACCAAGGCTTCTACTCGCTATTAAACTCATGCAGAGGCTGCAGCAGAGCACCCAAAATAAATCTTCGCTTTGACGACGCCATAATTAAACTTAACTTTATTAATTAAATATTCGGCAAAAATATTTTTATAGTAAATTTCACACGTCAAATCGATAACTAAACTCTATCACGACCGGTTTGCCGTTTTTATATTCAATCGCCTCCGAATGCGCGTGGCTTTCGCGAATGTTATTGGTCAACAAATTTTCAATCTTTATAAATGCAGGGATGGAAATAACCTGCGAGGGAAATAAGGCCGTGGTGCAGGGCAAATGATTAATGATCAGTGGCCAATGTCCCGTGTATTGTGCTTATTTCCGGTCCGGAAGCTGCGTGATCGAGTGGACCGTGCCGGTGTACAGTCTGTCTGCTTCTATCATTTTTCCTTGAAGGAGAGAGACTCCCTTATCCCTGATTTTTCTGTTTTCATTTTCTCTCTTTTTTGGCAGTCTGAGTCTGAGCACGTGGTCCGAGTCTGCCGTCTGCATCTGTCAGTGACAGTCACCAGCGCAACTTCATTTTCCAGCGAATTATCGTTTGACATTTTTGATTATTACTTCTTTTTTGCGCGTGTATTTATTAATTTTCAGACACAATTTTAGTAGCCATCGGTTTCTTTAAAAATTTAAATCAAGAATAAAATCTTGATCAGAATTTTCAAAACTTTTTACACTAAGCCTTGGATTTCTTGAAGTTCTTTAAACTTAGTTCTAGTTGCAGTTTGTACGCCAGTGTTTCCGACTTTGAAAACATGGCAGTTAAAGGCGCTACCCTTCATGGATTCTATACGGAGATTTTGGATTTTGTTGGCTGCAAACGTCATAAAGTAAAAACCAGATTGAATTTTTGAAATTAAATAACTTGTTTTGCGAAACTGAACTCAATCTCATAGCGCTTTTAATATTTGCAGACGATACATGATTTTAGAACAGCTTATTCTATTAAATTTGCTCCTGGTTTGTTCAAAATTCGAGCTCAGCTATATTTAATATTTTTACTGAAATTAAACGTGTAATTTAGATTATTACGTTTATCGAGGGAAAGTTTTGGAGCCACTTTTATTTGAAAATCCTAACCCAAACCACCCCATGTATAAAGAATGGGTCAAGTCTGCGGGAATGAAGTAAGAAAATAATCCTTTTACTATTGAAAATAAGTGCTATTCTTCAATTTTGCCGAAAAAACGTAATAACTCGTCTTATTTGAAAAATTCTTTGATTTAGCGACGGTTTAAATTTTGATGACCTAATTAGTTTTGTAAACTTCTTCCAACTAGTGGCAAAAGCGATTGGTCCAATTTTATTGGTAAGAAGCGTAAATTTACATAATTTAATATTAATTGCAAACCTGAAATTCTATTTAAGTTTTGTACATACGCGTCCACCGAGTGCGAGAAAGTAAAGACTCGGTGGGTCGAGCTTATTTCGAAATGTCAAAGCGTAAAGAAGTTTAATTTGGACAAAGCCTCGCAATTAATTAGAGACGACGCTTTATATGGGATCACAAGGTAAGGCGCAAAGTATAATAATTATAAATAATTGTGATTAAAGCTAAGGTTTTAAAGGAAATATTCAACAATATCCTGTGAAAAAGAGATTGAAACAGCCTATATCATCTGCACTTGCGTTTGTAAGTTCATTTCTCCCAATGTTTCGTTTCATTTTTTATATCTCATGAACATTTTTCAGTTTTTGATGAAAATTTAAAATGTAGCGATTTAACACCGCAACAAATGGTAATTATTTAGAGGTGTGCGGGTAGTGATTTTTCAATTTCAAATCGGGTTCGTGTAATCAAAAATATTGTTTTCGGGTAATAGAGTAATATCGGTAGAGAGGGGGAGTGAACTGTGTATTAGAGAATACTATTTGCCTTCGGAAGGGGGGATATCACTAAGGTAAGAGATAGAGGGTTATGACGTTGCCATATATGTGAAAGATATTACTCTATTAGGCTTAGCCGAAAAATGGTTGTCTTGTAACAGTCGGGTATTAAAAGTTAGGACGAATAGTGGCAATGGGATGATATAGCTGTGTATTGTGTAGAGGTATGCCGCGCTGCGTGCGGTGACTCTAGTGTGTCTCAGAAAAAAACTACCACAGAACGTTTAATCGTTTACCTTATCTGTGAACTAGAATTAACCCTTGAAACAGTGTTTCAGGGCATTTCATCATTCTTAAAAACTCGGATTCACCTCTGGTTCCTATTTTTAGTACCGACGAATAACTCGACAACCTGTTTCAGCTTGACACGGGTGATGGGCGGGGAAGGGGGGTATTTTTACCACCCGAGTAGTTTCGAATGAGTAATTTTCGGGTATCGGTTCGGGTATTTGGCCCGATACCCGAACGGGTATCGAGTACTCGCAGACCCCTAATTTTAACGCTTTTCGTTTGTTTTAAATAATGGCGTAACAATTTTACATTTGGTATTAGACATTGAAAGAGCGAGGTAATGATTCTTTCAAAGCGAGAGATTATGATACGGCTATTAAAACTTACTCAAAACTCATTGGAGAAAAGTAAGCGAGCGGTCCTATTCTATACTAATAAAGAGTTGCCACGGATCAGGGAAAACCCGGAAAAGTCGGGAAATTTGAAAATGGGCTAAGAAGGTCAGGGAAAAGTCAGGGAATTTTTAAAATTTCAGCAAAGTCAGGGAATTTGATTTTAGTTGGTAAAATTTCTGGGGATAAGTCTTCATTGAAAAAATAATGAAATTTGGTTCTGAAAATTCCGTGGCAACCCTGTAATAGGACTAATGAATAACTGACTAATTAAGTGTTAAATGTTTTTAGCCAATATTGCGATATAATTTATAGCAATCGAGCTGAAGCTTATCTTCGACTAGGGAAATATAGGGAAGCCGAACTGGATGCTACGAGGGCCATTATTTTAAATCCACACATGTGCAAGGTAAATCGAGTGTCGATGGGCACAAACTAATGTTTAGGTGCGCGAGTCCAATTGCGAATATTGGGAAACTGGACCCGCCGAGTCCTCGAAAAATTGTTAATCGGGTCCTATACGAGCTCAATTTTTTTTTTAATTAGTCTAATTTAAAAATAATCCCTTCGAAAAGGTGGCAAAATATTTAGAACTATCATAAGTCAGTGTGTAGAAGCCTACGATTCTAGTTCTAGGTTTAGTTAAAGTACCAACGTGGAATAGAACGCGTACGGCGCGTGACAATTGAAGCCTTTGCTAACCTAGTGTAACTGCGCCTGCACTGACAAGCGACAACGCAGCCACGGACTATTATCGCGCGTGTCAACTAAAGCGTTGCGTAGTGACATAGCCTACTAGATCATGCCTGCTAAATGCATGATCGAGTGGTCTATGGTACTTACTGAAAGACGTCGTATAGCTTGCGTCTTGACCCCTCACGAAAAAGAAATAGACTAGCCCGACAAAAATTAAGCTAGGCCTAGTTTAAAGAAAAAAGAAGACTCGCATAGGGGAAAAATGAACTCGTTGAGTAGTGTTACTGAGCTACTACTAAGTACTCAGACTCGGACTCGCGTGTGAATGATGCGAGTACTCGCGCAAGCCTAGTACAAACCAATCTGAGATTGGTATCAGTCACCGATATTACAATTTTGGGGCGAGAAAGGCATAACCTGATTGGCTTGATTTTGCCATGCTCAGAACCTGTTTTACCCCAATAGTCAGACTAATCCAACGACAGAGGGTACTACAGTCAACTTTGTTAATCAGGTGATCCTATGATCCTATCCCTCAGATGGAGACTAAATCAAGCCAACTTGTTTATTTGTTGGTTGGGTCTATTGGTTCGAGCTTAATATCAGATTTTTACGTTGCAGTGACATCTGCTGGTAATCGTCATTATTTTTTTTTTCTTTCTTTAGGCTTACAAAAAACTGGCATTAGCCTATGAAGGGCAAAGAAAGTTGGATCAGGTCTTTGTCACTGTGGGAGAAAGTGAAGAACTTTGTCCCGATTTAGAAACATGCCCTTATCATGTGGATATTCTTCTTTATTCACGTACTCTTCGCGAAAAATGTAATTTTGGTTTCTTTATTAGAACTGTTCACGAGCCGCCAGGTTCTACTTAAATTTGGATATTTAAAATTTTTCAGTGATGTCTTCCGGTAGAAGTTTCCCCGAGAACGATGAAGTATCTAAAAATATCCCGTCTTCCATGCCTGAATTAATAGACGATTCGGACGAAGATGAAGGAAAGCCAGCGCTTCCCGGAGATAAATCGCTAGCACTTCTTAAGCTAGCTCTGGAAGATATCTCGAAAGATAAATCCCAAGCGGTCCTGGAAGATAAAGCCCAAGCGGTCGTGGAAGATAAAGCCCAAGCGGTCGCGGAAGATAAAGCCCAAGCGGTTCAAGAAGATAAAGCCCAAGCGGTTCAAGAAGATAAAGCCCAAGAGGTTCTAGAACATAAAGCCCAAGCGCTTCAAGAAGATAAAGCCCAAGCGCTTCAAGAAGATAAAGCCCAAGCGGTTCTAGAAGATAAAGCCCAAGAGGTTCTAGAACATAAAGCCCAAGCGGTTTTAGAAGATAAAGCCCAATCGCTTCAAGAAGATAAATCCCAAGCGCTTCAAGAAGATAAATCCCAAGCGCTTCAAGAAGATAAAGCCCAAGCGGTCCTGGAAGATAAATGCCGAGCGGTCCTGGAAGATAAATCCCAAGCGGTCCTGAAAGGTGAATCCCAAGCGGTCCTGGAAGATAAAGCCCGAGCGGTCCTGGAAGATAAAGCCCGAGCGGTCCTGGAAGATAAAGCCCGAGCGGTCCTGGAAGATAAAGCCCGAGCGGTCCTGGAAGATAAAGCCCAAGCGGTCCTGGAAGATAAAGCCCAAGCGGTCCTGAAAGGTGAATACCAAGCGGTCCTGAAAGGTGAATCCCAAGCGGTCCTGGAAGGTGAAGCCCAAGCGGTCCTGAAAGAAAAGTCATTAGAAAATGCCCAACCACTTGAAGCTTTGTTGCTAAAGAATGTCCAAGCGTTTCAAAAAGCCCAAATTGTTCTTGAAGTGGGAGAGTGTAAAGAAGATGAAGAACAAGATGTTCCTTGCAATAACAATACAGTGACGTTATTGAAATCATTCAGAAACAAAACTAAACGAGGATCAGAGTTCTTATTGGCTAATAACGAATGTAGCGCCGTGGAAGAGTACGAAGAAGCTCTAATTATCGCAGACTCATTGGTTAGTTAAACTTCTTATTTATTTAAGTTAATTTCTTTAAATTAAACCTTAAAGGAATAGCGACGTGATTTAAAAATTATCTCAAATCTAAAGAAAACCTTACTTTTTTGAGAGTTTAAACTCTTCTGATTCCAAAAATATGCTTGATTAATATTTAAATATGAAGGAAAACACAGAAAAAACACTTTGAAAACTTGAAATTTGGGGGGTAAAAGCAAATTTGCGGAGAAGATTTTTGGCGGGTTTTCTCCTTGCTACGTCACTCACGGCATCTCACGGAAAAGCCAAGAGCGCGCGCCCGAGACTCCCGAGTCTACTAATGCCCCGCGAATCTGAATAAAATAGGCTTAACACTTAGGCTGAGACACTTATAGGCGTCACGTGAGCGACATCTAGAGTGAAAGTTTCTCCTTACTACGTCATCAAGCGAAACAAAATTTTAACTAGGCCTTTTCCAAATACTCTACTTTGATTGCAATTTTATAAATTGCTACGAAACCAAATAAAAAAGTAAACATATCATAATAAACTAGATTTTTCAAGGATTTTTTTCGTATTTTAAGTTTGTGGGTGACGAAAATTATGTCACTAACACTTTAATTTATTTTTTGAAACTTAGGAATATTTTCTTTACGAAAAAGATTTGCTTACTTTAAAATATGCCCTTGGAATTTCTCACGCTGCTGGAGATTTTCAAGTAATAAACTTAATTAGCCTTATTCCTGATCAGCGCCATCTACCCATAGCGGCGACTTTGAGAACTACAGTAATCGGCAAGCCAATCAGATGCCGCTAAAATCTGGTGATGTCACTGACGGGCACTCTCGGCCGGGGTCTTACCAAAAATGACGTCACCAGATTTTAGCGACATCTGATTGGCTTGCCGCTTACAGTAGTTCTCAAAGTCACCGCTATGGGTAGATGGCGCTGATCAGGAATAAGGCTAATTAATTTAATTCTTATATTATTAATAATTATTAATATAGAGTTTAGAAAAAGCTCTTCATTACTTTGAAGATATTGAAAAAAACCATAATCACCATGAATTTCCAGCTGTATTTTACGCCACCGGATTGGTTCTTATCAAATTGTTTCGGTAAGTATTTTAAAAATATTTATTAGGTCAAGGGGGGGAAGGGTAATTTAAGAAAATTGGCCAAAAGGGAAAAATGTGAGGGGGGGGGGAAGGGTAATTTAAGAAATTGGGGCCAAAAGGGAAAATGTGAGGGGGGGAGGGTAATTTAAAAAAATTGGCCAAAAGGGAAAATGTGAGGGGGGGGAGGGTAATTTAAAAAATTGGCCAAAAGGGAAAAATGTGAGGGGGGGGAGGGTAATTTAAGAAAATTGGCCAAAAGGGAAAAGTGAGGGGGGGAGGGTAATTTAAAAAAATTGGCCAAAAGGGAAAATGTTGAGGGGGGAGGGTAATTTAAGAAAATTGGCCAAAAGGGAAAAATGTGGGGGGGGGGGGAGGGTAATTTAAAAAAATTGGCCAAAGGGAAAATGTGAGGGGGGGGAGGGTAATTTAAAAAAATTGGCCAAAAGGAAAAATGTGAGGGGGGGAGGGTATTTTAAGAAAATTGGCCAAAAGGGAAAAATGTGAGGGGGGGAGGGTAATTTAAAAAAATTGGCCAAAAGGGAAAAAAATGTGAGGGGGGGGGGTGGTAATTTAAGAAAATTGGCCAAAAGGGAAAAATGTGAGGGGGGAAGGGTAATTTAAAAAA